>JADRCD010195965.1:4443-23737 GCA_019843815.1 Montemys delectorum | reverse complement strand
AAAAAAATAATATTGTGATAATAAACTAACTGTAAATTCACAATAACAGCCTTCCTGTAAATAAATACATTAAAGCCTCTCTGCTGCTGGAGTTGTGTGCTACCAAGTTTGACTCTTGTTTATTTTGTTTTGTTTGCTTTTGTTTTGCTTTTTTGAGACAAGGTCTTATTATGTAATTCTGGCTGGTCTAGAATTTCAGAGATCCAATTGCTTTAACCTTCATGTGAGGAAAAGCATGCCCCTTCACCACCAAGTCCAGCTAAGGTGGAGTTTTCATGTGAGTGCTAGGGATTAAAATCCGGTCCTTACATTTGCACAAGTACTTTACTGACTGAGCCACTTCTCCATCCCTTTTTCTCTTTTCTCTCTCTCTCTCTTTCCCCCCCCCCCCGCCCCATGCTCTGCATAGTTATGGGTGTTGGCTCTAGAGCACTTAGTAGACTTACAGTGGAACTATCTGCTTATCAAGTCTTTTTCATGAAGTTTTGAATCTCAGCAAATTTCTGAAGAGAGTTTTAAAAGGAGAACTACATAGAATATTCATAGACAAATGTCCCTGAAGAGTCGGAAGAGTGGGAAAAAAACACTTTAGATGAACAATGACTTGAAGTTATTTTCTCATTATCTTAAGGAAGAGTTAATCGTTGCTGTAAGTTTTTTTTCTTTTTTCTTTTTTTAAATTAAGTATTTTCTTTATTTACATGTAAATTTCTCCTTTCCCAGTTTCCCCTCCAAAAAACAAACAAACAAACAAACAAAAACAACAAGAACAAACTCCCGTTGCCTCCTCCATCCCCATGCCTGCCACCCCACCCTCTCCCACTTATTGGCCCTGGCATTCCCCTACACTGGGGCACAGAGCCTTCACAGGGCCGAGGTCCTTTCCTCCTATTGATGATCAACTTTGCAATCCTCTACTATACACATGCTGCCAAAACAATCAGTCCCACCATGTATAGTCCTTGGTTGGTGGTTGGGTCCCTGGGAGCTCTGAGGGTACTAGTTAGTTCATATTGTTGTTCGTCCTAAGGGGCTGCAAACCCTTCAGCTCCATAGAACCTTTCTCTAACTCCTTCATTGGGGACCGTGTACTCAGTTCAATGGATGGCTGTGAGCCTCTACATCTGTATTAGTCAGGTATTGTCAGAGCCTCTCAGGAGATAGCTATATTTAGGCTGGCTTGTCCTTCCTTCAGTCTCTGCTCCATAGTTAATCTCTCATTGCTGTAAGTTTTATCCATGAACTTCACTATGAAAAGAATTACCACTTTCCAATCAAATTATTTTCAATTCATCCCTGTCTCCCATAACTCTTTGAACAGGATTTCTGGAGTCAGTTGCTATTCTTGAAATTTCTCTTTTTCTTCTTGTTCGACTGGATATGTGGATGAAAATCTACTTGAGAGGGACTGGAGAGATGGCTTAATGGTTCATCAAGAGTGTTTGCTTCTCTTCCAGAGGACCAGATGTGGTGGTTTGAGTGAAAAGGGCCCCCATAGGTCCATAGAGAGTAGTATTATTAGGAGTTGTTTCCTTGTTGAAGTAGTACGGCTGTGTTGGAGGAAATGTGTCACTGGGGTGGGGAGTAGGCTTTGAGGCTTCAGAAGCACAAGCCTGGCCAATGGTTCATTTCATCTTCCTGCTGTCTGCCAATCTAGATATAGAACTCACAGCTCAGTCTCCCTGCTATGACAATGGGCTAAACCCCTAGACTGTAAGCCATCCTTAATAAAGTGTTTTCCTTAAAAGAGCTATAGAAACTAAGACACCAGAGTTTGGTTTCCAGCACCAAAGTCCAGTGGCTCACAGAGGATTTAATAGTCTCTCCTGGCCTCCATAGGCATTTGCACTCATGCATACAAACACATACACATACACATGCAATATAAAAATAAAAAATAAAATATTTTATATCTGTTTGAATTAGAGAAGATGAAAGTAAATGTTAATTTAGTTTTCAGTTCATAGAAAACATAAAGGCATCTTAGCCAGGTGACATAAATAAAAATCTTCAGTCTTCATAGCTCAAGCACAAAGAGTAAGGTTTTACAATAGAAAATTATTTTTTTTATGTATGATATGTATGTTTTACATAATCCCCTTTAGGAAAACACGTATTTGTTCTTTCAACATTGCAGAGAGAACACACATCATTTAAAGCATTCTCTAGGACTAACATTAACAGTAAAGTGCTATAGATTCTAAATGTATCCACATTTAAGCCACCACCACCCATTTCAGAAATTTTCCTAATATTTAAATATCTGGTATGAGAGCAGAGGTCTAACCTTTTCAACTTCTAACAAGTTCAGAAGGAAGAGGCTTACTGTCACTTAACTCTGAGGAATGGAGTTAGTGATAAGGAAATCTCTTGAAAAGGCAGTCTTGAAAATGTTGTCCTGTTAATCTTGAATAATAACTTTTAAAAATAACTTTTAAGTTTTTGAGATAGGGTCTTACTATGTTGCACTGATGTAGCCTCAAATATACAGCAACCTTTCTCCCACCTGAGTGCCAGGATGAATACAAGGAAAAGACATCTGGAGCTTGATGGCCAACAAGTCCATGAAGTGCAGGAGGAGCCCTGTCTCGAGAAACAAAACAAAAAAAATGTACAGAGAGACTGAGAAAGACACTCAACATTGACCTCTGGCCTCCACATGTGCACACACTATACACCTGCATGCAGAAAACAGAAATATATAAGAAAGAGACAGACAGACAGACAGACAGACACACACACACACACACAAAGACGCTGGAGATTCTGAGGTGGTAAACATAGTGAGCAGAGCAATTGCATCTTACCACCTCTCAGAAGCAGATAGTACTTCAAAGAACAGATCAGTCAGAACTTTATGTGGAATGCTAGTAGGGAAAGAAAAGGCACCTCTGAGTTTCAAGAACATAGCTCTACATGAACGTCAAAAGGAGTTTGGAGCTCATTTCTTGGTACATGCTTTTTATGTTTTGACTTTGATTTTATGCATTACGCTAAAGAAGATATTTTGGGAAACAAACATACAGACCTTTAACTGTAACATAGATTTAAAGGATGATCAAATATAGCATCTCAGCCAAAACATATTAGAACTTAAAAACTTGCAAAAGAAGAATGTGCTTTACAAGGTTAAGTTTAGTAGCTCTCAAAAAAAAAAAAAAAAGAAAAAAAGAAAAAAAAAGTGTACATTCTCAATTTTCATCCGAACTTAATTATTTTGTGGCTTCAATGTCTGTTTCCAGCAAAACACAACTTCCTCGTCGTGAAGGAGAAAAGACTTATAAAATAGGCTTCATGGAGCTCAAGTAACTCTTAAAAACAATATCTTGATGAGTTAAGTGTAAATGAGCCAAAACATATGGATTAAATGTCCCTTTAAATACACATGGCTTTAAAAATTAAGAGAAAAAAGGTTTTGGCAAAATGTGTTTCAGATTTGATTGAAAGAAAACATTTGAAAGAAATAGTTTGAAGGACTGGACTAACCCAAAACATACCTGAGTTTCTCCAATCTACACAGCACAACCAACTCTAAAGCATATGGATGTTATGCTATAATTCCCTAACCACGCCTACCCTAAATTCTGAGTTCTAAGCTTTTCTCCCTATGTTGGAAGTCATTAAATACTCTCATGGTGTCATTACTGTCTTGAAGACAGCATATTCTGGTACTGTGATCAGTTTCAGCTAAACAGAAGGAATGGCTTATTGATCATAGTGCTACAAAACTGGCAATAGTTTTTATTTCAGACCTATATCATTTAATTCATATTATCCACCCACTGGACACTAATACAGCATTATAGATGTGCATCAAGGTAGTTAAAGGGCTGAGCCAGGAAATGAAATGATAGTATTCCATGCTGTGCTTGTCTGCTAAACTGAAGGCAAGTAACAGGCAAAAGATCAATAGAAGACCACAGGATATTCTGAATAATCAAGGCACTTGGCTATGTTGAGAACAGTTCAAACTGCATGTGTATTGTGTAACAGCAAATAAAAGTGTACAGTTCAGTAGTCAGTCCACAGGATCATAACTAGGACCATGAGCATCCAATCTTTATGTGTGCTTTCAAGTTGCTACCTTATATATTCATTAAAAATGTGTAGCTTTAGTCCCTGTGGACTATTAAATTTATACTTTTAATACAATAGTTTATAAATTATTTTGAGAATATTATACAATGTATTTTGATTATGTTCAATCTTGTACTCTTCTTGGTAGCTCTTCCCAGACCCACCCATCACTTCCCCACTTCTTCCCAACTTTCTGTCCATTTTTTTTTTAATAACCCCCTAAGTCTAATTTTTTGCCTACATACTCACGGGTAAAGGAACATCCACTGCAGTGAGGAACATCCTCTACCAGGAACCACACTTTAAACACACTTTAAAGAATGATTTTCTCTCTCTCTCTCTCTAGAGTGCCACAAATTAGCTGTTGAAGAAAGAAGCTTATGAGTCACACACACACACACACACACACACACACACACACACACACACACTCACATGTACGCCCATGACTATACTGGAATGTTGATTGATTTAATCTTATGCAGGTCTTGTTCAGGTACACAGCTGAGTTTCATGACCTTAGCAGTCCATTATATCCAGAAGACACTGGTTCTGGTTCTCCCCAACTGGTCTTACAATCTTTTTGCCTCCTCCTCCAAAGTAGTCCCTAAATCTTGGAAGTAGGAGTGAAATAGATGTATATAGATGCCATAACTATGGCTGAATACTTTACAGGTACTTACTCTCTACTCTTGTGAGTTCTGTGTTAACCTCTATCTACTGAAAAAGAAACTTAACACCAAAATCTCTATCAGCTAGATTATTGCTAACTTTGCACATTTAAAATCCTGCATTTTTAAAATTTTGTTTTTTTAGATTTTTAAATTTTATTTCATGTGCATGAGCCTTTTGCTTGCACATATGCAAGTAAACAGCATGTGTATGCCCAGTGCTTCTGGAGTTCTGAAGAGGTAATTGGATCTCCTGAGAATAGATTTGTGGTCTTTAAGCCATTCTGTAGATGCTGAAAACCAAACAAAGCTTGCCCTTCCTCTGCAAGAGCAAAAAGTGCTCTTGACCTCTAAGGCCATTTTCCTACCTTGCTGGACCATTATTCTTTTTCTCTTGCACTTAAACCAATTGACTTTTATTCTTTCTATTGAAGAAAGTAACACACAAGCTCATCTAAGCAATTTGGTAATTATGCCCTCAGGCACATTCTCACATTCTACTTATTTAGATAGGTCCTATTACACTGATCAAATAAAATCTACCCAGTTATTATCACTGACAACAGAAGTGATCATTTTTAAAAATTATCTGAGTCATTTACCTAAGGGAATATTCAACACTTTATGCATTGTCTAAAAGAAAAACCCAAATCAAGAGCTTGAAGCTGATGCAGTGTAGACCCTGTTGAGTCTTAGCTTACTGGAGACCCCCTGAGTGAATCACATGGAGCCTGATCAATCCAAAGAACATGAGGATTTTTATTCCAGTGCACTGAGGCCGTCCCAGACCCTAAGGAAAGGAGGCGACCCCACACAACTTGTTCAATGAGCTTTTATAGAAATTTCATGGCAGTAGCCATTAGACATGATGTGAATGGTAAAACAGTGTGACTTTTTAAACTGATTGGTCTTCAGGGAATGAGGTGGCAAGGACTTCCCTTGTCTGAAGGTGGGCAAAGGTTCACCCTGTGATCTGAGGAATGTTAATTAGCCTTTCCCTTCTAGAGAGTTCTGCTACCTTCCCAAAGTTCCTGAGCTTATTTTATTAAGGAAATTCCTGGCCTCCCGATGTTTTTCTGAGATGTCCCTGTTTACCCGGATCTTACAATAGTAATAGATAAATAATAGAAGATAGTGAACTCAGCAAGACAAAACAGAGAGAGAGAGAGAGAGAGAGAGAGAGAGAGAGAGAGAGAGAGAGAAAACTAAAATAGTCTGCCTGGTCAAATGAAGAGTTGAAGGATGGATTTGTCTCCAGGAGAATCATTCTGCCCTGGGACCCCTGTCCTAATTTCTTTTTGATGACATGCTGGAACTGCAACTTTATGTGGTGAGATGAGGATTTACTTGAAATACACTTAGACATACTGCTTCTACACTGGGGGATTGATGTACGTTCCTGAGATTCCTGTAGTTCTCTCTTTAGGGAGAAAACACTCTATTGCTAAATCCCATAATGCACCACCTTGCCAATACTGCTAAATCTCATATCAGATACTCATCTGCGGCCTGAGCTCTGACAGAGATGTTTTAAACTCAAGAATTGTCCAGACTCTAACAAGGTCAAAATTTGCTTTAACAGCAATTTTCTTGTCCAAGATAAAATAATTCCTTTATATTTAATGCCTGTCTGTTGTCTCCAGACATAGAAGCTATTATTATTTCTTCTGTGGTAGATTTTTTTTTTAATGTAGTCTGCCTTGTTTTTTCCACAAAGTATTTTTCAAAAATGTGTTTGACCATGTCTGCCAAGGGAAATAAATATAAATATCTATAAGTATCAGTGTAAGTAGACTTAACTCCCAGAGATAACTCCTCCTGGATGCTCAGTAATTATAAATTTTCTCCTGAAATATAATAAATAATGACCAATATTGTCCAACTATTATATTTCAAATTTGTTCATGGAGAATGCTGTGGTGGCAGCTTTCTCCTAAAGAGGAGCAATGCTTCTGACTTACCTCATTTGGATTATTTGACACTGCTAATGTTTTCCCAAGTAGTTGGTCTGAATGTAGAGAGAAAGATCCATCTCTGACTCTAGAATAAATCTTGAGTGTCAACTGCTATGTGGTTAGCTGGAAGGTTGTGGTAAAAGTTAAGAACCACCATCTCATAATCATATGTTTAAAGCTTTAAATCATGACTGTCAAGAATTCAAAGCCGAAAATTTGTGGATTTTTGGAGAAGCAGAAATATTTTTCAGATTAATAACAAAATCAGGGAAGCATACAAGGAACATTTTACCCAACATACCTTCCACAGAACAAACACTATACTGTTTAAAGACATTGGCACATGGACCCTAGGTTCTTCATCGGAGGGCTTCCCTGTCTCCTTCTGGATCAGCAAGCTGCTGACATGTGCCTCAGCTCTCTAAACTCAACTAACTTTTTAAATTTAAGAAAGAAAACTTAAATGAGGAACTTCAAAAATTGTTAAGTAGTTAAGGGTACTTGCCCTTCCTAAGGTCTTGAGCTCAGGTCTCAACACCCACATTTGATGACCCATCACTCCCTGTAACTCCAGCTCAGAGGGATCTGATGTTTTCTCCTGTCATCCATGGGCACCCACACACATGTGCACATAATCTTATACAGACACACAAATATACACAAATAAAAATGAAGTAATTTTAAATTAAATAATATTGCTGAAAGAGTAAAAGGCAGAATATATAAACAATATTTTGCATACAATCAGTAATTAACTTCCAAAGAAAATACCCAAATATTACATCCAATTGAAATGCAGATTCTTTGAGACTAAGGATCCATTGTTTCTCTCTTCCCAATTTCGTCTCACCCACCTCTACTGGAATATCATATACATGAAGCTAAATAGAAGCTAAATCAGAGCTTATCGAAGATCAAATTAACAATATATTTCTTTAAAATAAAATGTAGAAATTCACTGAACTGAACAAGTTCACAGGTATATCAGCACCATACCCTAAGCAAGATGAAGTTCTCGACAACAACCCCTTCTTAACTGTGCCTTTCACCACACTATCAGATTTGGATATCCAAAAGATAACTTCTCTCTGAGTGTGATTGTTCTTGTGTGTTTACTTGTGAGCTGTATGGGCATAAGAATGGAAAGTTTTACAATGATCCCAGAACACAAGACAATAAGATAGAAATCAAAGATCAGTTATATAAAAACAAGCACAGAGTCAGGGGCAGAGATGTTGTGTTGTGGACTAAGTGGATGATCAGAGGTGTCCTGTAATGTGATACAAATACAGCTTTGCATGCGCAAAAAAAAAAAAAAAAAAGACCAAGAATCTACATTGACTACATTACCTGTACCATTACTATGCCAAGAATTGTTTGAAATTTTAATTGGAGACGGACTGGTGTATTTTCAGCAAGGTAACAAAATAAATGAGCTAACATTTCACCAGTGCTCATTCTGACCCTGCCCCAACACTCCATAATTGTTTCGCACTGATCACAATCCTACGAAGTAGGTATCTCTCGTTTTCTAAGTTAGGAGGCTCTAACTGAGCCACGCAAAGATTACATTACTTGTTTGAAGTTGTACATGTTGTAAGCAGTGGAAAAGTAAGAGACAATGACACAGAAGGTGGGAACCTCTCAACTTAGTAAAGTCAAAGATTACTAGAGTGAGCAGGTTCTACGATGCTCCCCTGCATGAAGGAAGGAAGATCAGAAAGGTTGGTGTTTTCCTTGACACAGCATTCATAGTAGGTGGTAAATCTAAAACCAAAACCAAAATTTCTGTCTACTTTTATAACTACCCATAAGTCCTCGACACAGTTGCGGCAGACCACAAACATAAAGGATGGGTATGGGTGGCGTGCTCCACATTTCTCCTTCCCATCATGATCCTATATATCCAAAGCCATCATGACTGTCATCTTTTAATGTAAGGATCATGATCTATGCTAAATCAATGCTACCCTAATCTCACAAGCGACATTTGACTTTCACTCTCTTCGTCGTTGCTGGACTGAATTCACAGTGCATAAAAGCAAATGCGTTTATGATTAAAAGTCATTTCAAAGCACCAACACCTACTAAGCATCTCTTCCTGCAGAGAAGAACTGTAGGTGTTGTGGGCATTTCAGACATGTGCAGGACAGATCCCCCTTGCCATGCAGCGACAGAAAGAGATGTGTTCATAAATAACAGTACTCTAGTCAAAACATAGTAAGTAGGCCAAGGATTGGGGAGAAAATTAACAGAACTCAGATGGAGGACATTAGAAAAGGCTTTAGGGAGAAAAATTAATAAGGCTCAATTTCAATGCATATGAAAGAAATGAAGCTAAATCATTTAATTACAGATCCTCTTAACCGAATTTTCCAGATTTAGCATATTCTTGATTTTAAGTGATAGTAGGAAGAGCGTATTTGTAGCTCCCCCGCCCCCCCCCCCCCCCCCTGAATTTAGCAGGATAGAAGAAGCAAATAAGTATTGTTTTTCATCCCAAATTTGGGACATGAATTAGCATGAGCCAATGTATAGGATAAATGACCTTTGTGCAATTAATTTATACAACAGTAAAATGCATTCTGAGATACAGAGAGGCATTGTGATCTGGTAAAGAGACATAATTTACCTGTGTGAGAAATACTTGAAACAGAAGACTTACTTGCATATTAGCATTTCATTATTGCAACTAGGAAAATTAGAGTCACATGCACTCCTAGGTATCTAAAAACACAAGCCTGTACTTGAATTTCCAAATGTGCATGAGTCTCCCACAGGGGAGATCCACGCACACAGCCTCGGAATAGGAGAAAATCTCTGATTATTTGGTCAATTACCCCATCAGTGAACTCATCCCTTCTGCAACACCCCCACCAAGTGGTCATCCGTTTTATTCTTGCTTGTCTAGAAGTCCAGAATATTCTCCATGGACAGAAAATTTCAGCTATGAATTACTCTCCCTTAAATAGAAACAGAAGGACAATAGTAAAATAAGGAGACAAAAAAAAAAAACAGATTTTTTTTAATGCCTCCCCCCTCACCCCATGCTTCTTCTAATCCTAACTCATAGAATCAGCCTCAGTCCTTCAGAACCATCTACTGACTCCTCTTTCCCATGACCACTCGATAGGAGATACCTGTGCTCCTCACCCTCTCTCAAGCCACTCCCCAATCTTGTCTCTTCCAAGCTTACTTGTCCCAAACTTCTTAGTCTCTGTTTACATGTTTTTTTTTTTTAAACTCGGGATGTTCTCTTCAGTATATCTCTAATATATACAGATATAGATATACATCTGTTCTTTGGTGGAGACCAACACCGTGCTAAGTGAATCCTGCGGAAAACGCTCAGTGTTCTCCTTATATTGGCTTTCTACTTTGCTTTTAATATAGCATATGTGCTCAAGAAATTTAGCAAGTGATGTCATATCTGAAGAATGAATGAGGAATGAAAACACACACACACACACAGAGAGAGAGAGAGAGAGAGAGAGAGAGAGAGAGAGAGAGAGAGAGAGAGAGAGAGAGAGAGAGAGGGGGGAAAAAAGCAATCTTTTTTTTGGGGGGGGGGGCTTTCCATGAAGAAAGCCCAGCTGTCTGAGTCAGTCTTATTATCTCCAAACGGCTCTACTTAGCCTGATAACTGTGACAGGACTCTGGGGTTCCATAGAATCTGAACTTCTTTTTTCTAATCTAGGGAAGGATGAGATAACCAGAGCTAGACCCACCAAAACATAGCTGATGTCCAGAGGAAAGACACCGCCTGTTGAGGCGCTAAAGGTAATGGGAAGTCCTAGAGGCTTGAAGAATGAGCTGAGATGGGGATCACTACTCGATGCCTACAGTTCAAGTGCCAGGGAGATAACACGAAGACTGTTTCTAACAGAAGAACACGGAGTTGTGTAAACAGTGTCACAAACTTCAGTACCAAAAGATCAGCAAGATAGTGTAAAGTATAAAATAAACAGGTATACTGCAGAAGGGAGATGTCAGGTCCTTTGAAAAATACCATAGATCATAGCGGCCTAAAGGTATGGGTCCTCCTAAATGCTGCTATATAGGGCAAGGTTACAGTGTGTCTTGAGTGGTCACAAGAAAGTGGAATTCAGAGTATGCGTGTATGTGTATATTGGAGTGAAGAGAGAAATCTTGATTTTAAATGTCAAAGACACTCTAATTATTAAAGCAATTCACATGACCCTAGACAAGCTGGAACTTAAAGTAGAAGGAGAAAGGAAAATAACAAAACAGGAAGGGTCACATGGGTGTGGAAAAGGAGAGTGGAACAGAGGAAGAAACTTGGAAAGGGATGATTGACCTGAAAGATTTTTCAAAACACACTGAAGGGTGACACTCCCCATCCTGTACCCACTCAGCCCCTAGATCACAATGACACCTAAGCTCACATTTCCTAGAAAGCATGAAATTCTGCTCCAGAGAGACTGAGGGACTCGGATAAAGAATTTTTTAGGAACCCCTCTAAGGAACAAGCTATCCTTTTTCTGTTGCTAATCTAGGAAGCACATTGCTTAAATCATTTTAGCATGTCACAAAAATTTTTGAATGGACAGTCTTAGTTCACCAGAAAACCCCACAGTACAAGACAAAATACAAAATGAAAAGAGAAACTGATTTAGACAGAACTGCACATGGGAACACAGATCAAGTTAAAACTTAAGTAAATCACCTTTTTAAGTGTGAGTTTAAATTTGAAAATTTTAGGTGTGAAATTTAAATTTGCAGAAGAAATGGATAGTCCAATGATTAAAGGACTGAAATGTAAATGAGAATAAATACAAGAAATAGGAAGTAAGAAAGAAAGAAAAACAAGCACAATAAAACTGATAGGTCAGCCACGGTTCAAAAATAAATGGAACCAAGAAGGAACTTCATGAATTGGTAGACTGGTTTTGCCATGTATCAGATGAACAAAGCAAATTGTATATTGGTTTCAACTTTTGGTATCATAAATCTAGTTCTTAGTGTCTACACAAGGTTAAAACGCCATCTCTAAAGTATAGAACAACAGAAGCAGCAATTCTATCCAACGCATGGCTATTCCCCTATGGGGGGGGGGTGGCGTCTCACATCTATATGTATAAACAGCAACATTGATGGTGGGCAGATCCATCCCTTCCTTTGTCTGTGGGCTGAGAGTGTCAAAGTCGATCTCTGCTCACACAGCACCTTTATCTCACTGGCACCTTTAACTTCTTTAGTCCCCTTCTGTCCCCTGACTAGCGCTATGAAAAAAAAAAAAAATCCATTTCACTGCAAAACACAAGTCTCCACATTATACACACTCTTTCTCCTCAAAAGATTTCCAGGTTCTACAAAAGGAGTTCCATCCACTTACTGGAATAAGCTGACTCTACAAAGCGCTATACAAACTCAAGCTTTTAAACCACCTTCCTAGAACTATCATTGACTGCTTGCTCTAGGCCAAGCTCTAGTTTAGGCACTTAAAATTAGTTTACCCTACCACCAAAGCAAGTGTCAAAGGTAAGGTATTCTTCTTAAATCACACATAATAGATAAAGAACGCGTGCAGCAGAGAGGCCTAAGTATAGTCCCAGGATTTGGAATCCAAGTCACCAGTCTTTAGAGCCCACTAAAGAATTTTCCTTGGAGGATTTTCAACTATGTGTAAGATTTACAGATTATGTAATTATGGAGAAATAGGTTTTTCTTGCAAAGAGTCAATTTTCTAGCTTAGTATTCCTTTAACAATTTCAAAGAAACTATTTGGGAGTGAGGAAGTCTTGTGTAAAAGGAATAGATTTATAATTAAAGAGGAGTGGACCCAGAAATTAGTTCACCTGGAAAGTCTAAGGAACATACTGCTGATTTGGTATGATGAATGCCAATAATCTCAAAGAATATGGTCAATCAGATATGATGAATTCCTATAGTCTCGGCACTTTGGAGGATAAGATAAGTCACAAATACAAAGCCACTATGGCATAAGGGAGAACTTATCTCAAAACAAAAAACAAAAGCATGCAGATTGCTTTAGATCCTCTGTCTACACAAGCAACAAGACCTTCTCTGCCAGCCAGACAGTAGGCTAAGGTCCACAACCAGTTATTTCTCTTGCTAAATTTAGTCCAGTCTGCTGTTCATTTCTCCTAAAAGCAGTAAGTGGTAGGATAAGTCAAGTTGATTGCTTGGTGTTCCCTCTTTTCAGCCCAGAGTCTATTTATTCTAGAAAAACACTTTATTGAAAAAATTTGAAGCCTTCTTTGTCATGATTTTTGAAAGCCAAGAGATTCAATCAGATCTGAATTACATGAAGTAGGGAAGTCAGCCTCTGGGCCAGCCAAACTACCTGATTTCTGAAGGGCTTAAAAAAAAATCAATTCTATGTAGGCAAGATACAAAGTGCCAAAGATGAATAATTATGAACAGAAATTTAACAATTTAGTAGTCTTTAGAAAAGAAAAAGAGATAAAAATGCCAAAAGTGTGTTGTGACCACTTCAAAAAGATAATGATCACATTCCTTCGTGGTAACTGTGGAGCTTGAAAGAACAATTACTTAACACGGGACAAAACAACCTGAGCAAGGAGAGGTGTGCCACACATGCCAGCTAGAGAAAGGACAGTGAGGCCAGATCCACTCTGCATTTGACAAAGATATCAGAAAGATTGGAAGCAAACTCACATTAGGAACAAGCAAAATCGAACAGAGGTTACACCAACATCCAGTAAACAGTAGAGCTGCTACCTACGCCTCTCAGCCCAGAAGGACTGAATTCCATGTGTTCTCTTGGCTTCTTCGAAAACGTTTTTGCTCTTATCCAGAAAAGCTTAGAAACATTCCTTAATACTGATATTCATGAAAATTATATTTTAATTTCCAGATTTGTGCAAAGTGAGCTACAGCATTATCCAAAAATCAAACCTCTGGTGCCAGAGCTCATACTACGTAGCTGATGTTCTAGATAGACTTGTGTGTCATGGAGGTCTCAGAACTCTTCAGTTATCCTCTGGGTAGTTGCTGTCCAGCTATAATTAGTCTCCTCAGAAGCATCCATATTTAGGTTTATAACTTTGATATAAACACTTGCTCTTGAGTGAATTTTTAATGTCACATTTTACTGTATATAAAAGTAATAAATGACCATGTTGGAAAACTTTAAAAACATTAAAGGAAATAGAGACATGTAACTAGCATCCATGAATAATTATTATTAAAATTCCATTATTTGTGCACATGTGTTTTATATGCTTGAGATCTCAGTGTTAACATATTTCACGAACCATTTTAGTCACTTTTACTGCATTTATTTATTGAGTTTATTGCCATAGTGTTCATTCCCCACAATAAACATTTGATTTGTTCTAATATTTTTTCTGTTATAAGTAATGTCCTAGTGAACATATTTTAGTTAAAATCTATTCATTTTTATTTTAGGATAAAGCTCCACAATTGTAATTATTGTTTCTAAGTATGCAGATGTTTTTATTCCCTTGATAAATATTTCCAACTTGTTTTTGCAGGAAGGTATCCTCAGTATATACTCAGCCAATACAATATCAGTCTTTGAAAAATTAACACAGTACCCCCGGGACACTGAATCCTCCCTGGTAAATTTGGGGCATCTAATAAGCTGACACACTCTGGCCCCTCAGTGATTTACTTTACTCTCTGTGTATCACTTTGCTTCTTTCAACACATTTTCCTTCCCTGGTGTTTTGTTTTCTATTTTCTTCTATTTTCTTTGTCAAAAAAAAAAAAAAAAAAAGATGGTATTGCATAATGACACATGCTACAATCTTCAGAATTTCTCCCAGAGGAGATGCAGGAGAGATTCTTTTTAACACAGTAAATGCCTGGAAAGACTACATGTAACCCATGGGAATAGTAAGCTGTGTGTTATAGAACTCCAATAGAAAAAATTGTGTAACACAAAGTGTTCATAGTATCTTGAATCACACCAAACAGTTAGCAGTGGGCTTTTAAAGGAACGTCCACTTGCTCCTTGTTATAAGGGACTGGTTTGGCTTGAGGAGCTTCCAATGTGCAACATTCAACAGTGACAGGCTAGTGACTAATGGCCATGCTGAAAGTCTCTGCAGAAAAGATTCTTTGGAGCCAGCCTTTGGAGAGAGTAGAAAGCTAAATCTAGGGAATGAGTGGCATGTATTTTGACCTGCGGACTTAGATCTAGAAATCTGTGGAAATGAAGGAAAAGGCCATGTCGGCCAACTTGACCTTTTGGGAAAGGGCGTTAAAACCGTGCTTACCTAAGAAAGTGTTTATAGAAGACACTTGGCAGCTTAAATAGTTGTCACAGTGCTTACTAACGAATAGCTGTGTGTAACCTAGCTTTAAGAGAAAGGAAAAATATATTTCCAAAGTGAATAGCCATCAAAGTATGATAGGGACTTTCTTCCATTCTTAGTCTCATAAACAACGCACTTTGTGTGATTTTTCATTGGTAATCTCCTTACAACAAAGTGTTTACTATAGAAGAAGAGGTAAGTCAGTTTCCAAACTGTCATTAAATAAGAAAAAATGTACGTGTCTGTGCCTGTATATATGTGTATATGCACAAATAGTAACAAATCCAGAAAACGGCACTTAGAAATTAAGTCAATTCTCCATCCATGTCTTTTAAAGCTAAGCACTTACTTGAGAAGTACAAGAAAATAAACTAAGGGGTTCACTTTCTAAACCATCGCTTTATCGGCATTTTACCCTTCACACCTAACAGATAAAAGCACGGGGGGGTGGGGGGGGAAGAGGACCCTCTACCTGACTCAGATGACAGGAGATCATCAGGCTGATTTGTTTGGCTTCATTTAGTGGACTTGGTTGTCCTGGAGAGAGATTATATGATTCGTTTTCCCCAGGAACTTTTAGAACTCTCAGTAGATACGGCAACAGACATCCCCTGAACTACTGGAACTTGCTAAGACCCGACAGCCACTTAGAGCGTTATCATGTCCTGAGAGGTTCTGTGAGTGCTATCGGTACAGTAGCCAGCACTTAGTCGCTCAATGTTATGTGAAGAGACTTAAAAGAGACTGCAGCTGCAGCATCTTGTGCTTCTATTTTTATTGGGGTGAACTTAACAGGAGCCTGAATCTCTTTAAGAGAGAGACTCTCAGGAAGCATTTATGGTAAATCTACTGACAACAGAAGAACGGGCAGATAAGTCAGTAATCAAGAGCTCTGAGGACAAAGCACTTCTCTAGAAAGTCAACCTAAACAGAAGAGTGGGAGGAATTTCCCAAGTGGTAAGAGTGGGGTAAAGCATGGCGTCTTGTGTCGTGAATACACAAGAGGCCCCAAGAGATACGGCTGCCATGCCTTTACTACAGTCCGCATTTCCTGGCTTCATCGGTCATTACGCATTTTTAGTATCAGTGCCTTCCTGATAGCGTATATGTTAACAGGTTTCATTGCGTCATTTGTTTTGCTTTCTCCATCAGATGGCACGATTACAGTTAGGAATTCTTATTTCTTTCATGTTAGTAGATGAGCCTGGGGACTATTGAACAATCAGGGATCACAAGGAAAGTCAAGATCACACAAAGACACTCCAACTTAAGGGAGAGCTGGGCAATGCTGGGAAGACGGTTTGACCTCAGGCTTAAGGCGATTTTTCTCATGTGATAAGGAGAGCAGTTCAGGGTGACAAACGGAAAGTGGCTCTCTGACAAACTCTGTAAAAACCATCTAAACAAATTAATGTTGACCCCTCAGGGGGAGAGGTTTGTTTTATTTTGTTTTTTTTTTTTTTTTTTTTTTTTTTTTTTAAAAAATCAGACAAGAAACTTTATGGATTTATAAATAATCTTTCAGATTTTTAAATTTTGTTTTATTTGTCTGAGAGTTTTTCCTATGTGTATGCATCTGTAACCACACGTGTGCCTGGTGTCTGAAGATGTCAGAAAAGGGCATCAAATCTCCTGTAACTATAGTAACCGAAGGTTTTGGGCCATCATAGGAATGTTAGTAACCAAACCTAGGTCCTCTACATAAGCAACAAATGCTCTTAACCAGTGAGCCGTCTCCTCGCACCCCAAATGAGAAACTTTGACCAAGAAAAAAAGAATTGTAGCATAGTTCTGTCAAACTTACGGATTCTAAAACTAAAATTTCTCTAGAACCAGTAGAAAACGTGAAAGAATTAAAGAACTCTTTCAAGCACCAAGAGTTGTAGAACTCATTGTAGGGAATCAAGGTGTTTAAACTTCCCTTAAATAAATACCCTGACTAATAGCTACCATACTTCTTTAATAAAGATTTAAAATGCAGCACATAATCTCAAAGGCTCACTTTGGGGAAAGCAAATACACATGCCCTGTTTTAGTATTTGTGACTTCTGTTACTTATTAATTAATACCTCCCAAGGAAGCTACTTGTATAATTAGTATAACAGTTTGACTATGGAATGGAGTTGAACACCTAAATTAGAAGTTAATCCTAAACACATCAATTCCATTGGTCTAGAGAATCCTAATGAAGAGATACATTCTCTCAAACGTATATCCTGTGGAAGCATATAAAATCTAGATTTATACTTCCCTATGACCAATATTTGCTTTCATTTTCATACTAAAGCTGTGAATAATAACTTTAAGCAATCCCTTAACTTTAAACTACCCTAAGAAAATGTTCATGGGATCTACAACAATAAAACTGAGACTTCAGAACTTCTTTCCAGATATTGATTCCTTAAGACTTATTTTAAAACTCAAAAGACTGATGAAAATGCTTACAAAGATTGTTAAAGCTATTCACTTATAACTCTTCACATTTCTTATTATCTATTTGGTATAATTATAAAAAATACAAGTACTGCTGTTAATGAAAAGGGAAACCGTACCAAGAACCCATGCCATCATCTCTGTCCCTCAGGTTGGGCAACTCAAAAATTTCTCAGGTATAAATATGTGACTTTCCCAACAAATTAAATTAACCTTGCATATGGGATTTGATTTTTAAATAGGAACATCATATAATTTGTCACTGGGGCTGGCCAGTTTTATGTCAACTTGACACAAGCTAAACTCATTCTGAAAGAGTGAATCTTTCAGAAAATGTCCTCATTAAAATGGCCCATGGACAAGCCTGTGGTATATTTTCTTAATTAGTGATTGATGTGGATGGCCCAGCCCATTGTGGGTGGTGCCAGCTGTGGGCAGGTAGTCCTGAGGTATATAAGGAAACAGGGTGATCACACCATGGGGAGCAATACAAATTCTACTGTATAGTCTCAACCCGACTCCCTGTCTTCAATTTACTACCCTGCTTGAATTTCTACCTTTCCTTCCCTTAGTGATGGAGTGGGACATAAGTGTTGTAAACTGGAATAAGCCCTTTCCTCCCTGCACTGATGTTTTATCACAGCAACAGAAACCCTAACCAATACATCATCCACAATAAGACCTTGAGAGAAAGAAAGTCCTGTTTGCATCAGATGATCCAAATACCTAGACATAGATTTTAGATGTCAAAATGCTGTAACAAGCATTCAACCAGCATGGGGGGTGTGACTCAAACACTGGGAATCATTTTGTTTGTACTTTAATTATGGTACTTTGCATATTAATGGGGGCTGCTTGTTCAAGTGTTTACTTGCTCAGCTGGAAAGTAAATACCTGAGTAAGGGTGAAGGGTCACTGACACTAATATCTCTAGAGACACTCACAATCTAATGCCTTAAGATTCAACTAAGAATGCTAATTCATTTGGTTCTCTGAAAATAGTGTGAGGCTGTCTGGGCTACAGTAGACTTAGCAAAACAGAAAGCAGTGGTAAGGAATGGAATCAAGGAGCCTTGGTTAACTGGAGTGGTGGGGTAATGTGGGGAAGGGTGTAGCAATAAAATTCAGTGGCTCAAAATAGACAATGAAGTAGAATAAAATAGTTAGTTAAATACAGATCTCTAGAAACAACAGATGAGGCAATGCTGACTGATAGAGTCGTGATATGGTTGACATGGTTGCCAAAATACAGGATAATTAGTAAGGTGCACATTTTCCAACAACCCACTGTACATCCAGTATTTATTATCTCTGTTACAACTGATCATTGCCGATGGCAGGGCTGAACTGCCTGTAACTACTAAAAGTGTCCTGGAATTATTCTTGGCTGGCATATACCCAAAGTTTTTCAGGGGATGGGAGCTTGGTATGTCCAGTGTGTCCAAACTGAGCAGGCTGAAGGAAAAGAAACAGCATTCAAACAGAAACCTCCATCTTTTAAAAGAAGAGACAGGATTTGTAGATAGATCCAAAGACTGAAGCATTCAATGCCACTTCAAGAATTATTTCACAGACAGACCCATTCCTAGTACACAATAGTAAAGGGTTATTCAGTTGGGAGTTTTTATTCAAGTTCTGTGCTGAGGTGCAAAGATGAATACAACTGAGCAAATGAATTCATTTCCTAAGAGCATCATTCATTCACCAAGGAAGGAAAGAAGAATGAAAGCTGAACGAGGAGCAACTGAGAGACAGCAGGAAAACCTCCTGCAGGGTATAGCTTAGATTGTGCACGGCATCCTCTTCCCCCTCCCCACCCCATCGTGTGTGCGCGTGTGTGTATGTGTGTGTGTGTGTGTGTGTGTGTGTG
>JADRCD010195964.1:0-14112 GCA_019843815.1 Montemys delectorum | reverse complement strand
TTTTCAGCCTGCTTTTGTATTCAACTCAGGACCACCTGCCAGAGTTGCTATCACTACAGAGTGCTGATACATACTCCATCTATCATTAATCAAGAAAATTCCCAACAAATTTGCCCCTAGACCAATTTATGGAGACAATTTCTCCATGTAGAGTTCTTCTTTCCAATTTGGTTGTAGCATGTGTCCTATTGCCAAAGCAACAACTAGGACGGGGATGAACAATAGATGATCCTATACTGCAAGAGAAATGTGCCATCAAATGTTAATATTTTAAAGCCCTTCTTGGGTTTAAAGTACGCCACAAAGGCTCCTGTTCCAAAGCTTTTTTTCCACATGGTGGCAGTAGTGGCAGCAGGTCAAACCTTTTGGAAGTAGGTTTTAATGAGTCAAAGTTGTATTGGTAAGCAGGTGCTTCTGAAGAGGAGATTGGCATTGAAGATCCTTCCTATTTCTCTCTTTTGTTTTCTGACTGGTGTAAGGTTAACAAGCCTCTACCATACATTTCCACCAAGCTATACTGTACTAGCACAACCTGGAGTGATTGGACTAAGTTACCTGGGCTGAAACTTCTGATCCATGAGCCATAATAAATGTTTCCTCTTTTTAAGTTGATTATCTCAGAAATTTAGCGACACTAATATAAAGATGACTAACACATCAGAAGTAGGATTTTCACTGTTTAATATAATCAACTGTTACATCTAATGAAACAGCATAATCAATTACAAATAACAAAAATTATGATAGAGTGCAATATTTTCATAGTGTTGTGAATGGGACAACAGACAAATGTATCCTCTCAGAAAACAGCCTGGACACAGGAGCACACATGATGAGTCACAACTTTCTAGCATTACAATGTAGCAAGCTGAAAAATATAGACACTTACAGGCTTAGGTTAGAACTACATTCTGATAGTCCATTACAGGGAAGTGATGATCCAAGTTAAATTATGACAAGATGGGAACCATATGGACATATATGTATGCTTCTTTGTGATACAGTTACAGTTTCATAGTCCATCAAAATGCAAAAAAGTATTGTCAACAAGTTGGGGACAGAATTTAGTGTATCTCCTTGTGATATAATCAATGTGTTTTTGTTCTGATAGTCCAGAGGCATATTTAAAATACAGAAATAGAACACAAGAAGATTGAAATTACAGTGTACATTAAACATAAAAATTTGTTGGGCCATCCATAGTAAAGATTGCATTACTCAATTTCAAAAATCTCATTCTTTTAAGATTTCTGTTAAATCATTTCTAATAAAAATGTAATGAGGAGTTTCACATTTATGAGGCTGAAAACTGCATTAAATTATATTTTATAATATAATTTATAATATAATAAGGTAAAATACTTTAATATCTATGTAAATAGATATTATACTCTAGTGAGGACTGACACTTAACCACTCCTGTTAGATATTTAAAATCTATAAAATCATTTAAAAATGATAAATTGATCAATAGTTTAAAATGAGTATTTTTAGTAAAACATACTCTACTGTATAAATGTTAGTATATTCCTTTCTGCTGTTACTATCTACTCTTACTTGTGCTCCATACATGTATTACATTACCATAGCAGCACAGTTTTGGCATCTTTGATCTTAAATGAATTCAATTTCTAAAATGGTTTTATGAGAAATGAGCAGAAGCTATATGAGCCATCAATAGAATGCACAATCACTCTTTGTCCCTATAATTTCTTTTCATGAAATTTAACCTTGATTTTAGACATACAAGTCTCAAATGGTTTTCTGTGCTTTCATGATTTCTTTTTTTTTGGGGGGGGGGGGGGGGGGGGGGGCTGAGGATCAAGGCCAGCACCCTGTACAAGATAGGCAGTATCTACCATGGAGTCCTGGCCTACACATTGGCAATTAAAGTTTTCCATGCAATTTCTTCATCCCACTGGCAAGAAGTTTAGGATAGTGTTCCTTACCTTGTTTATCTTAAAGGGCATTTCCTTGGTGTAGTCTTTGACAAATAATTTATGCCATGTTCCTTGGAAATATAAGGCATTGATGAGAATCAGCCTGGTCTGTGAATCAACTGAGTTTTTTGACAATAATTCTGGAATTTTACCTTTGGAGTAAACAGAGACTTCATTCAGGTTATTTATATATATATATATAACGTGTGTGTGTGTGACATAAATTGATATGACATCTGAGCAGATCAAAGAATCACCTTTTCCACTTCGCCTAATTTGTTAATCATATTAAAAAGTAAATCAAAACAAAACACTGTCAGCCATGTTTGACTTGAGGCCATACACACTGGAAGAACATTACTTGTAAGTCCCTCAAGGAAATCAGGTTTGGGAAAAGCAGAAAAAGAGACTCTATCATGAAGAACAAAATAAGCAAAAAACGTTGGAGGGATTTGGAGGAAACCATGGTAACCCCCTGGTGTGGTTAATGCTAGTTTCCAAATTCATTGAGTCTGTAATCTGCTAGGAGGCAGGTCTTTGTATGGGACTATGATCACATTTCCCAGAAAGAGTAACAAATGGAGAGGAAGATCTGCAGGGTTGACATCATCCTTCTTGTGCTGCGATATTGAAGGAGTAAGAGAGAAGCAGCCCTGCTTTGTCTGCTTGTCTTCATTACTTTCTGGTGATGGAGTCTGGTTTGTTCACATCATTGCACCTGCCACTTTTAGCTGACATTGGAACCCAATAGTTTTGTCTATTATCTGATCTTAAGAGGGCATAAGAATCTAATACAAAATAGGCAAATGATAGATGGATGCAAAAAAAATTCTAATTCTTTGCTCTCTGTGTTTTAGAAGAAATATGAATGTACCAGGTAATGCAAAGGCATCTGAAAGTTTCAAATAACAATGATCTCAATGGTCTCAAAGACCAACTTTGGAACCTGTCACATCTGACACCAAAACCTATAAGGTTCAACACCAAATTGGAGGTTCTTTTAGTTTAATATAACTGAGCAGTTCTGAAAGAGTGTCATTAATGGAAATCAAGTTTAGTATCATCAAATGTAAGTAAAGGAATAGATGCAGGAACTGTAGAAGCAGAAACAGGAGTCCTCTTCCAAGGTAAAGGTAGTAAGAGCTGAGACAACACAGACTCTAGTAAGAAGCACTCCCAGGGCAGAATTATGGTAAAGGTCTACCCATGAATCACTCTCAGGAATGATGGAGTCACATATCCTGGAACATTGCAGATCACCCATATCCTCAAAGTAAAGTGTTAGGCTGATAATTAGCCCTATGAGTTCTTATGACATTTAAGTCTGCCCCGGTGTCCTACATGAAATACACAATCTCTGGTTTTAAGATGTAAGTGTCTGAGTAAAACCTCCATGAATTCCTTGAGCTCTAAATTATACCATGTGGCCCAGCTAGCTTGCATCAATTTGATTCTGAAATAATGGTGAGATTAGACCATGGTGGGGAGAAGGGAAATTAAAGAAAGAGGAGGGAAGGAAGAAGACAGTGGGTGCATAGAAAGGACAAGAATGTGGGATATGAAGGAACTTGAATTTCTGACCTTTAGTCTGATTGGAGACCCATGTGTTTATGTGTTTCCTGGACTCCTCCACAGCTTCAGCAAAGGAAAGCTGCACCATCTCTGAGTGATAGAATTTACGACAGGACTCCTTAAAGGTCTTTGGAGAGAAAAATATTCAAGGAGGTGATATTGCAAAATAAAATGTCAGCAAGTGTTTCCACCTTCTGATTAATATGGTATTATAAAACAAAATTAAATGAGTGTAGATATCACTTTATATAACAAAAATCTTCAAGTAATAGGCCTTTGCAAGTGGGAATTATGAGGCATAAATGATAAAACTACAAGTTGTCAAATTGGAAATTTTAAAAAATATAACAAAATTACTGTCTTTGATAAAGGTTAGGTTGGTGAGTCTCACTATGTGGCCTAGGCTATCTCAGAACTCATGGCCCTCTCTTCTCCCAGCCTTTGAGGTGCAGGTTTTATAGATGTGTACCTACACACTGGCTAGTACTTAATCCTTACTTTTCTCAGTTTCTTTCAGGTTCCTCCCCTTGGATCTAAAGCAACAAGCATTTGGGATACAGATTATCTTTCTACAGGAACAACTTAATGGAATTAATTTACAAGCATTCTCTGCAAAGAGCCTGTTGGCCATAGTAAGGCAGTACTTTTTATTTTTCTTGTTCAGGTTATGGAGAAGCAACTGGAAGCGCTGATGAATATCTTCATCTGTGTGTAAATGAAGTGCTTATAGAGGAAAAGATGAAGCATTTTTCAGGCCAGGGATGAAACTTTTAGTTCCAAAAGGAATTTTTAAGATCCCTCAGGCTGCCTTGTAAATAAGGTTCTGATTCAAGAGAGATTGCTATTGAAACAATTAAAAGTAGGAATTGACCTTCCTGCCCAGTGAATAATTACAAGTCTGTTGTTTTAAAAACAACAAGATAAATTGCAGCGACCAATGTTCAGATCATTTCAACACCCTTCTTGCCCATTGCAGTACTTGTGACTGACGAGTATTCTTAATCAGGCTAGGCAAGAGCTTTGCCACTGAGCTATACTCACAACCCCATTACACCATCTTTTAAAGCAAAATAAAACAATAAAGGACCAAAAGAACTTTCTATTTAAATCTAAGTTGCAGGCTAGCATTGGACTTGGCATCTTTCTCTCTCAGACTCCTTTATAGTTGGGTTTAAATGCCTTTGCCATCAGGCCCAGCATATACTATTTATGCAAAATTTTCTAAGGGAATTCTGGATGAAATATTTGGAATTTCCTTGAAGTTATTACTTGGGAAAACTCATTGCCTTTAAAGTAATGTTACTGGAGGAGATTCAGTCTTCCTTCCTCTTTACCCCAGGCTCCATCAAACAGTGTGTGGATATTCCTATGTTAGGGTTCAGGATTAGCTAAACAACTCAGATAGAAATCTCAGTTGGATCTTAGTTGTTTATTGAACACATTTTCCAAGACTGATTAATTATGGATGCAGGGGACAGGAGCCAAGCTGGGATCCTCAGCAGTTCTCAGGACCAGTTTTCCTGTGGGAAAAAATCACAAACAGTTGCATTTGCAATGTTTAGGCTGTCTACATAAACAGTGCCATCTGACCTTTAACCTGATTGGCTGGTTCTAGAAGCAAGGAGCTTAGGGATATTCCAGCTTCCAAGAGGCTTTCAGACAAAGAACAACATGAAGCTATGATCAGGGCAAGGAATAAGTCAAGTTAAATTCATAAGCTACAAAAATGAAGGTTGAGTCAATATACCACAATCAATGCTAATTTTAACATTTAAAATTTAACAGCTACTGATCCTTCTCAGCAGATCTTGTGCATGTGACACGGGTATGGTTTTGACAAGGAACTTACCTGACATATCTGGACTGCAGTGTTTCCCTTTGTAACCAAAAGAACCATAGCTAGAGCAGAGGAGATGCTCACGGGAGAATAACACACATTTTCTGAAGGGTTGTCTTGACAGAGCATCTTCAATAGTTGGATGGCAAAGCTGCCATTTGCTTTGGACAGAGTATTCATGACCCAGAGTCTGGAGCTAAAGGAGAAATGGAACTCAATACAGAGCTGGAGGGTCATTGACAAAAGGAAATATGGGACTCTACTTCTGGCTTTCATTTCAAAGCTCATAACTGCTTTAAGGAGGATTTCAAAAATTCATTCTATATTACAGTCCTTTGAAAGTTAAGGTTATTAGGTAAGTGTGATCACAGCAGGAACCCAAACTGGCTTCTTCTTCATCTGCATAGATAGAAGGAAGGATCATCAGGAATGCATACACAGAACAGGCAGCAAGGCAGGCTCTAGTTTCAGTCCATAAAGACTGGCTCCTCTCTTCTGAAGAAGGTTGCTTCAAGGATAAAGAGAAAAGGGGGAGAAAGAGAAACTAAGGGAATGGAACAGTCATAAGCCTCTCTAGCCTGGATTCTGCATCCTGGACTAGGTCTGTGAATAAACCTTCTGAGATATCCACGGATGCATTAGACAGTGCCTGCCACAACTGCCAGTTGCTACAGGATGCTGAATGAGACCCAAAGACTGGCTGGTGTTATCTGATCTGTTGTGCAGTAGGCAGCACTCCCCTAAAGTGGCTGCCCAGGGACCTTGCATCAGCTGAAAGCACACAGGCTGCTTTTCTCTGGAGCACCCCTCACCTCCCAGATGAATGGACAGTTTGGCCAGATTAAGTGACTTCTTCTGACATCTTAACTCCATTTCAAGTCCCCGTGCATTCCATAGCTCTGCTGTCACTGACACATGGCTGTTGAACCCCGGAAATGTGTTCCAGTGTTCTTCCTACTTTGCTAAAATACAGACCAAAAGCCCAGGGAGCCTCAGAACACCTCAACACATAGTTCTTTCCACTCTTCAGACAGAAGGACGCAGCATCCTGAGAGTATACCTAGATCCCTGGAGTTATCTCACTGAGTCTTTCCCAGAGTTTTGGGAAGAACGTTCTGCCTGCTTTATCTCAGTGACTTACCCTTTGCTTGGGCATCTTACCTCGCTGATTGTTGTCCCCACCATACTCAAGAGTTCTGCCTTGGCAAGGAAGATGTCTGGAATACCACTTTAAATCAGTAGAAATCATATTCAGGATAAAAATGAGGATTGGTGGCTCAGATGACATGGGGTGAGTAATTTTAAAATGGTTTTGAAGAGGTTGAGCAGAGCTCAGAGGGACTAGAGCTTGCTGACGTTTAAAGAGCACAAAAGCAAGAGATTTTTCAGAGTAGAGGGCAGAGGTAGTCAAATGGGCTCAGTGGTAGAACCAGAGAGGAAGAAGGACAGATGACATTGGGGGAAGACCACTGAGATCTTTCAGCATCTAATCCTGACATAGATGGGTCAGTCCAGCTTCTGGACTCCAGCCCTAAGATAAGTCTCATTGCCAGTCCTTACTGGAGTTTGTAGAACACTTACATCGGTGAATAGCTATCAGATCAACCTCCACACTGTCTCTTTTCCTAACTTTCAGATCTAGAGTTCCATCTCCTGGACTCAGCCTGAACATTCTAAATCTGTCCTTTAAGAGTCCCATTGCCCTGGGTTGACCAAGGTGACCTTACCTCCAATGTTTGTGGTCTCACAGCACAGTGTTCAATGTTCTATGAACCTGGAGTGCAGCATTACTGCTTACCCTGTTCGGATACTCACTTTATTCACTGGAGGGTGGGGCTATCATACTCAGGGCCCCAGGCTAGTGGTAGAGGGGAATGGTCTGGCCTCATGCAGCTATGACCTTTGCAAGGTAGGATTGACTGGGGTGGGGAGTACTTCAGCCCTGGAAGAAGTAAAACTAGTATGATCCTTGGTTCTCTGGCTGACAAGGAATCAAGAGAAAAGGTTAACAGGATGTCAGAATACCTGTGGCTATAGCTGAGCTCAAGGATCTATCCATGCAAGGCATTCAGGTGTGAAGGTTTTTGCTCCAGGTGTCCTGTCACATCTACACTAGCCCAAACCCAGGTGCAGAATCCTGCAGTTAACCCACAAAAAAACTTTTCCAACTGTTGGGTATAGACTGCTATATTAGAGGACTCCTCCTTGCGAAAGGCCAGAAAGACACTGAGGCAGATTAGTACAGGGCGTTGTGCCCTCTATCCCTGGATAGGGTACACTTTATTTTCATGCCTCAAAGAGAAAATACCACCCAGAATTCTGCATCTCATGTGTCTCACAGTCTTTAATTTTTTTGAAATTAAAATAATGTAGTTCTTGTGTGGGAGTGTTTTGCCTGCCTTGTATGTCTGTGCACTATGTGCATTCCTAAAACACTCAGAGGCCAGAATCCAACATGAGATTTCCTGGACAGAAATGTTAGATCACGGGACTATCTGTCCACTTGCCCATGATGAGGATAGCTTAGGAACTATGTTCCAAGAAAGATACACATTTATATCAGAAAACCTTGCTCTCGACATACTGATTTGTCCTTCAAAGCACATATTCCTTGGCTTTGACCATACTTGCAAAGGAATATGACAGTCACTATCATATAATTCTTGATGTATATGTTTACTGCCCATTATCAGTATCCATTCTGAATACCCATCCTCCTTGCCTGGCAACCACTGATCCGTTTTGTCTTTGTTTTTCCAAGTCATGAGCTTGTGAATGAAATACATAGTCATATATTTGGTCTTATGTTACTAGTCTAATATTTCCAAGGTTCATCCTTTCTATTTCCAGATGTCAGAGACATGGGCATGGACCACAATCATGCTATCCAATGCCACCTGCAGTGGAATTAGCTCTCAGAGAATTTCAGTCTGGTCAAATCACAATTGTTGACTTTGCCATGAAAGGAATTCCAGGGGGAGCATGTATGAAGTATAATTAGATTTATGAAGCCTCAAACACATATATATTTAAACACAACAGTATATTAGGGGAGGCTCAGCAGGGAAAATGAGGACAAGACAAACTTAAGCATGGTTCAGTCTCAAGGGAGAGCATGGCCTCAGGGTCTCAACAGTAGCTTCACTTATGGATTTTGTGACTCTCAATAAATGATATCTTACAAAGTTGCTCATTAATCCTCATTACTCATTATAATTAAGAGAGGTCCATTTTTTACTATTTAGTTACATAAGGACAGGCATTTAAAACTACAGTGGATGTAGTTATATGAGACCAAGGCACAAAGCAGAACTTCAACATTAGAAAGATGCCTTGCTGGGAATCAGGAACACTATGAAAGAGTTCACAGGTACAGGAAGCTCTCTATTTACAGGATCACTCACTGAGTTTTACCTGAGAATAGTCAAGGTTTCAGTTTGCTGGGCTTGAAATGTCACTCATTTTCAGGCTATATGTGATACATACACAAGTAAAGAAAAGCTTCCCACTCCACATGCCATCTTTGTAACTCATGGATGGCAAGCTTTTTACTCATCTCTTCCTTCTTGAAACTTTGCTGGTGTACTCCCTGGGCTTCTCCAGGGTGCTCGTCTTCTGCTGCTTGACTGCAGGTTCAGACAAGAAGCTACTTAAAACATTTGTCCTCTAACTCCCTACCCAGCAGTGATTAAGAGAAGCAGAAGTTAGCTTGTGTCTTTCTTGCTCATCTTGTTTGAGGAAAGGTTTGGCTGACACGCAGCATCTGCTTCCACAGTCAGCCTCCATTCTCCACTAGGACAAGGGGATTTCACCCTCCTGTCCTTTTATGTTTCTCTGTTTCCTCTGCTTTGCCTACCAACCCATCTGACCATCTCCCATATTAACATGGGTTTTGGGGGCCACTTTTTACTTTGGTCCCACATCACTATAGAAGCTGGGACATAGTTATCTTCCTCTTTGTCCTTGTGTCCTCTGACATCGTGTCTCCTTTCTGCTCTTCTTCTTCTTCTTCCTCACCCCTGCTCCATGCAAAGTCTTCTTTGCCATCCTTTTCTTCTACTAACCAGAGGCCATGTTTTTCTCTCTTCTCAGCTGGAAAGCTCTAAATATTTTTTGAGGGGTGGTCTTTTGTTTCCTGGATGAAGTCTGTTCTAACCTGAGCCTGCCCTTGAAAAGAGTGCTAATTTTAAGAAGCAAAAATTGAATAGCACTACTATTCCCTGCCTATTCTACCTTCCTAAAGTCTTGTGATCATCATCCTCACTATATTTTTTTTTGGTTGATGGTACATGGTCCTCTTCCTTCTTATGTAATGGATCTTTTGTATTCAAATACTTCCATATTGTTGTTGCTTAGGCCTTGTAACTCATTTGTTTAGAGCAGTTGCCCCTTCCCAACTCTCCACCGACCAATTTAACAAAGCTCATTTCCTTGTTTTTCACAAGGAAGTAAGATAGAGGTGACTTTCAAGGGACTATAATGTAGTGACTCTAAATTATGGGTTACAAGGCAGTTAAGACATTCTCTATATTGTAAATAGGTTATTTACTATGAATATTTACTATGAATATTAATGGATAGATTTATGTGTATGTAAACATATGTATATTGGCTGGAGTAAGTTTTCTTCTTCTATGAAATGTGTTTGCTCCTTGGGTCCTTTCTCTAGTTCCTTCAGTGAGGATCCTGTGCTCAGTCCAATGGATGGCTATGAGCCTCTACTTCTGTATTAATCAGAAACTGTCAGAGCCTCTCAGGAGACAGCTATATCAGGCTCCTGTCATCCAGCACTTGCTGACATACACAATAGTGTCTGGATTTGATGATTGAATATGGGAAGGATTCCCAGGTGGATCAGTCTCTAGATTGTCCTTCCTTCAGTCTCTACTCTATAGTTTGTCTCTGCAACTCCTTCCATGGGTATTTTGTTTCCCCTTTTAAGAAGGAACAAAGTATTCACACTTTGGTCTTCCTTCTTCTTAGCTTTCTTGTGGTTTGTGGATTGTACTTTGGGTATTCTGATCTTCTGGGCTAATACCCACTTATCAGAGAATGCATACCATGTGCGTTTGTGTGTGTGTGTGTGTGTGTGTGTGTGTGTGTGTGTGTGATTGAGTTATCTCACTCAGGATGATATTCTCCAGATCCATCCATTTCCCTAAGAATTTCATAAATTCATTGTTTTTAATAGCTGAGTAGTACTCCATTCTAAAGATGCACCATATTTTCTGTATCTATTTCTCTGTTGAGGGACTTCAGGGTTGTTTCCAGTTTCTGGCTATTATAAATAAGACTGCTATGAACATAGTGGAGCATGTGTCCTTATTACATGTTGGAGCATCTTCTGAGTATATGCTGGGCCCTCTGATTGTACTATGTAGACAGGCCTCAGGGTGTTCTCTGACCCCAGGACTCAGGAGGGACAGCTGATCCACAGCCCTCTGCACACTGGTCTTATCAGAGGAGAGCTGATCTCCCAGAAATGCTGACACAGGCTTACAGACCCACAGGAGGAACAAGCTCCAACTAGATACAGCAAGAACATCTAACACCAGGGATCAACAGATGACGAAAGGCAAACGCAGGAATCTTACCAACACAAGCCAAGACTACTTGTCAGGATCAGAACCTAGTACTCCCACACAGCAACTCCTGGATATCCCAAAAGACCAGAAAGGCAAGATTTGGACCTAACCTTATATCTCATGATGGTGATAGAGGAATTTAAGAAGGGCTTAAATAACTCCCTTAAACAAATACAGGAGAACACAGGTCAACAAGCATAAGCATTTAAACAGGATTCTTGATGTTTCTGGTTTTGTTAAATTTCCTCTTAAATTCAGGATGGCCTAATTAGATAAAAGATGTAATTTCAATTTTACTTGTGTCTGTTGAGGCTTATTTTGTGACTAATTCTATATTCTGGTTTCAAAAATGTTCTAGGAGGTGCTGAAAAGCAGGCATATGCTTTTGTGTTGGGTGAAATGTTCTGTAGATATCTGTTGGATTCATTTGATTGATAACATAACTTAATTTCATTACTTCTATGTATAGTTTTTGTCGGGATGACCTGTGTATTGGAGAGGTTGGATCTTGAAGTCTCCCACTAATAACGAGTGGGGTCGTTGTGCAGTTTAAGTTAAGCAATGTTTTGTACAATCTTGAGTAGCCATGTGTTTGGAGCATAGATGTTCGGGATTGAGAAAACATCTTGGTAGATTTTTTTTAATATGGATGAAATATTGTTCCCTGTCTATTTTGATTAATTTTGGTTGAAAACATATTTTATTAGATATTAAAATGGCTAAACCAGATTTCTTCTTGGGTCTGTTTGCTTGCAAAACATCTTTTCCAGCACTTTGATCTCAGGTAATGCTTATATTAAATGCTGAGATGTGTTCCTTGTATGTAGCATAATGGGGCATCCTGTTTTAGGATCTGTTTGTGAGTCTGTGTGTTTCTATTGGGGAATTGAGTCCATGGTATTGAGAGATATTAGTGACCAGTGATTGTTAATTCCTGTTATTTTGATGTAATATGTGTGCTTCACATGCTTTGCATTTGCTGTTATTGAATTACATTTTTTCCTGTATCCTTGAATATAGTTATCCTACTTGGGTTAGAGTTTTCCTTCTAGAATTTTATTTAGAGCTTGATTTGTGAATAGATATTATTTAAATCTGGATTGGTCTTTAAATATTTTGTTTTCTCCATCTGTGGAGATTGAGAGTTTTGTTGAATATCTAGGTTGGCATATGCAGCTTTTTTAGAGGTTACAATATGTCTATTCAGGTCCCTATAGCTTTTAGTGTCTATGTTGAGAATTTTTTGTATAATTCTCATGAGTTGCCTTTGTATGTTACCTTGCCCATTTACCTTACCTCTTTTAATATTCTTTCTTTCTTCTGTAGAATTAATGCTTTCATTGCTACAGTGTGGGAGAGTATTCTTTACTGGTCCTGTCTAATTAATGTTCTGTAAGCTTCTTATATGTGTATAGGCATCTCTTTCTTTAGGTTGGGAAAGTTTTCTTCTATGCTTTTGTTGAAAATAATTTCTGGTCCTTCGAGCTGGGAGTTTTAATATTCTTGTATTCATATTATTCTTCTGTTAGATCTTTTCATGGTGTCCTGCTGAAGATCAGCCTCAGCATGGGGAGGGTCCTGAGAATGGGAATGGAGATGATTCGATAATGACTCAGTGTCAGTGCTAGATGCAAGCTGCCAGTTCAGTTACTCTGTCTGTTCTTTCAAGATTCTTGTAATTCTTTATTCTTCAGCTTAATTCCTTCTTCCTTCTTATTCTGTTGCTTTCTCCTTTCTCATGATGTTGCCTTCTCCCCACCAGAAAGTCTGAACCCAGTGTTTTATTTATTAAAGCTGCATCATCAAGGCTTTGATGATTGTTAATATTCATTAAAAATTCTTAGATTTACATAAATTCTGAGTCCCAGATCAGTAGTACCCACCCCTGTTTCCTTACAGCAGAAACTAAACTCAAAGAAAAAGCACACTTCCTTATACTTTTCCATAGCCTGTTCTTCATAGGTAGCTTGGCACATCTCTTATGGTTTCCTGGTAGAGCAGACAGCAACCTTTAGTAACTATTTCCACATAAGAACAGAAAGTGAAAGAGGAACAACCTTTAGTAACTATTTTCACATAGAACAGAAAGTGAAGGAGGAACACTCCTTCATTGCTGGTGGGATTGCAAACTGGTACAAGCAATCTGGAAATTAATCTGGAGGGTCCTCAGAAAATTGGAAATAGATCTGAAGACACAGCTATACCACTCTTGGGAATATACCCAAAAAACTGCCCAAACTTGCTACAGGGGCACGTCTCACTGTGTTCATAGCAGTCTTATTTGTGATAGCCAGAAGCTGGAAACAACACAGATGTCCCACTACAGAAGAATGGATACAGAAAATGTGCTTCGTTTACACAACGGAATACTACTAAGCTATTAAGAACGAGGACCAGTTTGCAATCCCACCAGCAATGAAGAGTGTTCCTCTTTCTCCACAACCTATCCAGCATCGGCTGTCACCTGAGTTTTTTATCTTAGGCATTCTGACTGGTGTGAGGTGGAATCTCAGCGTTGTTTTGATTTGCATTTCCCTGATGACTAAGGATGCTGAACATTTCTTTAGGTGCTTCTCAGACATTCAGTATTCATCAGTTGAAAATTCTTTGTTTAGCTCTTTACCCCATTTTAATAGGGTTATTTGGTTCCCTGGAGTACCCTCAGATCTCCCAGGGACTCAACCAACAAGCAAGGACTATACATGGTGGGACTGATTGTTCTGGCAGCATGTGTATAGTAGAAGATTGCAAAGTCGATCATCAATGGGAGGAGAGGCCCTTGGCCCTGTGAAGGTTCTGTGCCCTAGTGTAGGGGAATACCAGGGCCAATAAGTGGGAGAGGGTGGGGTGGCAAACAGGTAGAAGGGAAATGCAACAGGGGTTTGTTCTTTTTTTTTTTTTTTTCGAGAGGAAATTGGGAAAGAAGAAATCATATGACATGCAAATAAAGAAAATATCTAATAAAATAACTATTAAAAAAAAGAACAAGGACATTCTGAGTTTTTCATGCAAAGGGATGGAACAAGAAAATATCATCCAGAGGGAGGTAACTCAGACCCAAAAAGACATGCATTGTATGTATTTACTAATAAGAGGATTTTAGCCAAAATAAGAAAGAAAGAAAGATATAGAGAAAGAAAGAAAGAAAGAAAGAAAGAAAGAAAGAAAGAAAGAAAGA
>JADRCD010195962.1:0-10126 GCA_019843815.1 Montemys delectorum | reverse complement strand
AGAAGGGAGAGATAGAACCTGTAGAAACTACCTCAAGTAGAGAGGCATGGCCCCTGTTTGAGGGATGGGTCCACTCACCCATCTCAAAGTTTTTAACCTAGAAATGTTCCTGTCCAAAGGAAGAACAGGGACAAAAAATTGAACAGAGACTGAAGAAAGGGCCAGTCAGGGACTGCTCCACCTGGGGATCCATCATATCTACAGACATCAGACCCACCACTGTGGCTGTGGTTAAGAGGTGCCTGCTGACAGGAACCTAGTGTGGTTCAGCCAGAAACTGACCAATGAAGATGTGCATGCTTGGAGCCAACCATCAGACTGAGCTAAGGGAACCTGGTGTGGGAGCTGGCAAAAGGACTGAAGGAGAAGAGAGGAATGACAACCCCATTTTAAGAACAACATAGGCTGGACTGACCACCCATTTCTCCCAGAGTCTAGAGCACCAACCAAAGGGTGTATCTGGAGGGATCTATGGCTCCAGATACATGTGTAACAAAAGATGTCCTTGCCTGACAGCAATGGGATGGAAGGCCCTTGGTCCAGGGAAGGTTTGATACCCCAGCATAGGGGGATCCTGGAGCGGTGGGGCTGGAGAGTGTGAGTGGGTAGGGGAGCACTCTCATAAAGGCAAAGGGGGACAAATATGGGATGGGGGTTGGTGGAGGGGTAACCAGGAAGTAGGATGTCATGGGAAGGGTGGTGGTGGAAGGGGTAACTAGGAAGTGGGATATCATTTGAGATGTAAATGATGGAATGATTAATAAAAAATAAAGAGAACAGTAATTAGGGCTAGCTATTAGGTTCAGAGGTTCAGTCCATTATCATCAAGGCAGAAACATGGCAGCATCTAGGCAAGCATGGTACAAAAGGAGCTGAATGTTCTACATCTTCATCTTTAAGCTGCTAGCAGAATGCTGGCTTCCAGGCAGCTAAGGTAAGTGTTTTAAAGCCCACACCCACAGTGACACACCTACTCAAACAGGGCCACACCTTCTAAGAGTGCCACCCCCTAGGCTGAGCATATCCAAACCACTACAAAATGTATTACTATATTTAAAGATAGATTATTATCAGTCCAATAATAGCACATAATACTGCAACCAATCATATTGGAGAACTGGAAAGTCCAGTCCCAGTGAATACATTTACAAAGTATTCTGTACCTAAGGGTCAGAAAACATTGCAGAAGAGAGAGTGGAAAAACTGAGAGGCAGATGGTAAGAAAATTTGCTGTGAGATTTTGCCTCCTAATAATGTCAGAAGCTACAACCATAAAGCCTCACCAACATGACTGCTCAAATGTGAGTTTAACAAGGATAGCAAAAATAGACATACCAAACTATATGAGGGCAAAACCACAAGACCTCAGTGTTATACACAGAACATAGACAGTTTAGGAGAGTACAATAAATAGTCTTATTCAAGGAACAGAATGCGCACTGATTTGGTTTTTCGATATAAAATTGCCATCTCTGAAGTCATGCATGGCCATGGCATAATACAAAACAAACAAGTTCTATTTAGAAATAAATATGTGTATGCAAACACCCACATGCATGTAATAACAATGGAAAAGGAATTCATGGATGTTAAAGAGAACAAGGAGTGATATATGGGAAGATTTGAAATAGGGAAAGAAAAGGCGAAATGATGTTATTACCATCCTAGCATGGCAACCTGCATCCTACAGTAGATTGCATTTGCAATCGTTCATTGTGGTTGTTTCTAAAAACTTGGCCCAAACTATTCCTATGGTTCTGGTCTTTAAGACATATAGATGAGACCTCTTTATGTTGTTCTTAGAAGCAGGTCAGTGAGACATTCTGATCCGCCCGGTGTGGCCAATCTCTGCAGTCTGGATGGGACTCTTTCTCTTTATTGACATAGGCATCGATTCTGAGCATCTTATCAGGTGACATTTTTCAGAACTTTTTTGACTTCTCTCCTCTAATCACCAATCAGTTATTTCTGTTTAACTATAACTGCATTGTGAAATTTTACTTGTCTCATTTTGCATCCAAATTCTTTTAAATGTTTCAAAAAATATATTTGTAGTTATTTCTTATAACCTACTGTTTAGGTTTCAATACCTTTACATTTTATTACCTTTACATTTTTATTGTGTTTATTATAATAAATGTGACGTCACTCACACACATAAGTGTTGGATATCGCACCTATAGGAACCATAACTGGTTGGTTGTGAAGCTTATGCCTTCCTCATAGATATTCAGAGTTTCATACTCAGTATTGTATATATCATTATGTATTAAATCTTAACATAACATGGATTCCCTAGGTCCCCCAAGCGTCTGTCAATATTTATGGCAATAGATTCCCTAGGATTTTCCTCCTAGTAATAAGTTGTTAGTTTTAGGAGTAGACTTAATATTTGCACTCATGGTCATATTTATTTTTAAATTTTTTCTCTAGTAGAGGTCCTTTATATTAGGCTGTAAATTCGTCAATTTAATTGCTTTGCAAAATGTGCAATTATAGAGCTGATCAAAACTGTCAGGTACTGAAATTCTTGGACTCTGATTCATTTTTCTCATCAAGCTTCCTAGTTCTTTGCATAATAAAAACTGCAATTTAACTATGCACTTGGAATACACAGAAGTAGAAGTAGGGTAAATCCACAAAGTCTGGCCACTCTGCTCCAGGCACAATGCCATTTATTTTGCATTTTTATGGAGTCTTTGGAGCGCTTTCTTAAGTAGAGATTTTTAGCATAATATAATTCACAACACTAGTCTTCAGAAATCAAAATCATACCTCGTCATGTGCATGGCTATTTCAAAAGAAGAAAACCTGCTGTTTCATTGTCAACAGGATAAGGATCATTTAACTATTTTTTTCCTTTAACAACAAACAACAATATTATTAAAAGAGTTATAATTAACTCCTCAATTACTAGAATTTTTAATTTTTTTAACTTTCCAAAGATTAGCCTCAGCAATCCTCTGTTGTAATATCTGTGCTATTATTCTATAATGTCACTTTAACCTGATGGTTTTACAGATAAAGATGATACAATACAATAGATTCTTTAAGAATATACATGTGCTGTGCACTGGTGGTGCATGCCTTTAATCCCAGCAATTGGGAGGCAGAGGTAGGAGGATTTCTGAGTTCAAGGCCAGCCTGGTCTACAGAGTGAGTTCCAGGACATCCAGGGTTACACAGAACCAGGTGTCTCGAAAAACCAAAAAAAAAAAAAAAAAAGAATATACACATGAAATAACTGAGTTCATGACGGCCTAAAACTGATATTGAAGTATTATCCCTTTCAATAGAATTTTGTGAACATGTTATGGTATCTTTTCTAATCATTCCATGATTTTTCAAAGACTTTCTGCTAAGTTCAGAAGGCAAGCGTGCAGATGGGAGAGCATGGTGTCCTCAAGCAGTGTTAACCAGCGCTTGCAGCAGCCTTGTTTCCTCTCTTCATACACTCACAGCTGGAGAGACTGATGGTTTCTGGCTACTCCACTCAGGCACTGTGCCATCTGTTTTGCCCCTTTATGGAATCTGTACAGAGGTTTTTTGTTTTTTTTTGTTTTTTTTTTTTTGTTTTTTTTTTTTTGAGTATTAATAAGATTTTAATTTACAATACCCTTCAATTTGACTCTGGGAAAAAAAAAAAAAAAAAAAACTTGATAGGAAATATTCTGCGGTGACAAATTGCCCGAGATGATAAATATACAAAGCATAAAGTTTTGTACTCCCTCACGGAAGTAGTACTCCAAATTTCCTTGGCTGTGTCCTTATGGCTGTGATAGGTTGTTGGATTATGGAGAAAATACATGATAGAAGAGGGTTTCACCACATGCAGGCTGGAAAGACACGATGTGACCAGATTCTCAATACCCACCCCCTTTAAGCACATCTGTATGAGCTTACTTATTTCCATTATCCTCATTGCAGAAAGTTTCTATATCTGCCTAAAAGGACATGCTTGAAATCAGCCTTTTAATGGATGAACGTTTTAGTCACACTGAAGATGCAAACCCTGTCAGGAGTCTATCATAATCTCCATGTTCATGGGATTCCCCACAATTTTATACTTTAAAAACATGAAGGAATAATATATAGTTGGGCAAAAGCACATTAGCTGGTTTTCTTAATTTATATCTATAAAATAACTTTTAAAAATCTCAAAAGTAATGCATAAGTATGACATGCAGATTGTCATTTTCAGAAATACACATTACTATCCTTTTCAAAATATCAAAAATATTAAGTATTATTCTTACAAAGAGTGGAGCCATCTTGCTATCAGAACAAAATAACTGAAAAGACTATAATAAACCAAAACAAAATCAAGAGCAGGAGCTTAATGCTCGAGACACTTTGGCAGGTGAAGGCAGGAGCCTTTTAGGAAAAAAGATATCCCTTAGATTTCTAGGGAGTTTTAAACAGAAAAAAAATGAAATGATAAAGAATTAAATGTTGATAAATGATAAAGAGTAGAAGAGTTGATAAATGTTGAATATATACAATTATTTAAACACCTAAAATGGCAATGAAGTAACTGGATTATTTACTTTTAGAAAACATTTTACATAACCAAAATGGAAATTCCCCATGGTGGAAATTTCTTGCTAATAGCTTGCATGGGTACACAGTGCATCTTTCAGTACAGTCCAGAATCTAATTCCTCTAGAGATGACATCACAAGGAATTTCCATCCCTGAAATATGCTGTATCTGTGTTTTCTTTCATTGGTGACATTGTCTTTACATCTCTGCTTGAGCCATTACTCTACTCTCCTAGGTTAGTAATGAACAGCTGCTTCAGAGGCCGTAATAAAAATAGTGTGTAAAGGGAAGCAGAACAGTAAATTACACGGATGACCTCAGATTTACTCATGCAATGTAAAAATTAGTAATATTCTTTCATGTTTTTACTAGCTTGTTTATGAACATTTTGTCATTTGAATTTAATTTTAATTTTACATTTGAATTATTTACTAATAAATTATTGGGTATTTCACTTCTAGAAACAATATTTACTATATAATAAAAAGCAGTCCTTACATAGTTATAGAAATAGCAACAGATTAAAAACACAGAAATACTTAGAGAAATAAAGTATAATATGTTATATGGAGTAAATATCAAAATGTAAAGCATACACAAGAACATATAAAACTGCAACTATATCTTTAAAAAGAAAGTATAGTATCTTTGAACAGCGCTAAAAGGGAAGGATCTTCAAATAACGTATTTCTAGGAAGGTCACATCAGCAGCAACAAACTTTAAGATACCAGCACATCTTCTGGGGAACATAACTTAATCTAAACAAACACATTATACGCTATTTCAGGAGAAGACTGCAGGGTACAGACAGTCTGTAACATTGAGAAGAGTGATAGGATGACCATTACTTTGATGTATCAAGGTCAAGGAGAATAATAACATGAAATGAATTTTCAGATGAAGGCGATCACTTGGTGGTCAAGACAGAAGTAGTAAACATACTTGAAAGGTTTATAACAGCAGATATCGTAATTTTACAATGTGATAGGAACTTTTCAGCACTGGACACAATGTGCTGCCAGGCCCAAGCTTAATCTGAAGCCACCAAGGGAGGAAGTTCCCTTGCTTTTTCCAGGAATCAATGTTCTCTGAATTGTGGCAGTATATTTAATTTTTGTCACTGTAAATGTATGGGGCATTCTTTCTTGTGTCTCTAAATTGTAAGAGGGAGAAATATGCATCTTAGTATTAATATCCTTACCCATCAAAAAGGTTATAGATATGACCACTTTAATAAAAGGCATACTTGAAAAAAAGCATAGTAAACATATTTAAGCAAAGTTTTATATGACTAAAAATTTTTAAATTTTTTTGGGTATTAAATGAATACCCAGTTTCAAGGAAAGTTATAAGTATTTTATTGTTAAGCATAATGAAGAATTGATAGTCATAGAGAAATGGAATCAAAGAAATTAATTGAGTGGTGATTAAATTGTTCATTCAGATACATCTTAACCTTTATTGTGATATTCTTTTCTCTATGTGTAGAAAAGTGTAACACCAGTCACAGAAGGGGCATGTGACCTATATTCAGAGACTGAGGTTCTGAAAAGTCCCATTTGGTAGTTCTCCCTCTGAGAGGAATATGATAATGCTAGCATAACCCATTTAATTTTGCTGTCTCTGTTTACATGTCATGATTTAGGTAGCATGTTCTGAGCATTAACACCATCTTCCTCTGAAGTGTGTGTGTTTCTATGCCAATCTTCTTTTCTTATAGGACAACAGTCACAAGAGATTTGGACCCATCCTAATTATATGTTTTTCTTAAGCCTATCTTCAAAGAACTTATTTCTAGTAAAGTCACATTCACAGTGACAAGACATAATATGTCAATATATCTTCTGGGGAGTGTAGCTTAACCCAAATAAATACAGTACTTCTATTTATTTGAAGGAGAAGGCTCCAGGGTACAAACAACCTAAAACATTGGGAAGACTAATAGGAGGAACAATTACTTTGATGTATCACAGTCAAAGAGAATAACAATGTGGAATGAATTTTCAGATGAAGACAATCACTTGGTGGTCAAGACAAAAGTGAATAATAGCACTTGAAAGGTTTATAATAGTAGATATCTTCCTATTACAACATGACAGTAACTTTTCAGACTTGGAAACAATTATGTGAAGGTGTCTGAAGTTCAGTGGATTATTTTATGTGAAAGCAGTGGATATGAGAGATGTATCTTGAATTATGGCAGTTATGCATGTGAAACATAAATAGATGGCATTGACATTGTAATGCCAAACTTAGGTTTGGAGATGTTAATTGTTAATTTTCATTATCAGTTTTAAGTATATAATAAAACAGCTATAGGGTCAACACAATACACTTCTCATGACAAATTTGAGGGTATTTCCAGAAACAATTGTTATGTGGTATCTAGTATACCTAATGAAGGAAGGACTTCTAAAAATATGAGAAAACCACTACTGGGGTCTAGATGAAAAAATAAAATAGAGGAAGGACACCAGTCAACCTATGAAAGTTTCACCCATCCCAGGTACATATCGCTGCTGCTTCCTCCACAGACATCAAACTACAGCTTCTTCAGCCTTTCTGCATACACTTGAACCATGGAAATACCCAACTTTCTGCCTAGGTTTAGAGCTACATTATTTCTTCCTTCTGTGCTGAGGAGTACAGCTCTGTGGCCTGAGTACCTAGCAGATATTCTGTTTGTTCTGGCTTACGGATGACTATCTTTGAGAAATGTAGTCTCCAGTAAGTTAAATCTGTCTATTAAATCTTCAATAATCTTAGGATACTACTATATATGTGTGTGTATATGTATATATGTGTATGTATATATATATATATATATATATATACATATAGAGAGAGCACTCATTTATACAGAGTGATCTTGAATTTATAATATGTACATTTATTGAGATAGCAACATCATTTTGTGGGTTAAAATATACTTTACCAAATTAGAGAGAGCTTTGAGTATGTCAAATGTTGGATTGTTTAGACCAGACCAAGGAAATATCTGTATACAGTTAATTACAAGTGGAAAGATGAAAAACTGGTAAATGTAACTCAAATGAATTTATATACCCCAACAGAAGTATTTTGTGGTGGTTTGAATACGCTTGGCCCAGGGAGTGGCACTATGAGGAAGTGTGACATTCTTAGAATAGGTGTGGCCTTGCTGAAGGAAGTGTACCACTTTGAGGTGGGCTTTGAGACTCTCTTCCGAGCTACCTGGAAATAGTCTTCTCCTTTTTGCCTTTGGAACAAGATGTAGACCTCTCAGCTCCTCTAGTGCCGTACCTGCCTGGACACTCAATGCTTCCCTCCATGATGATGATGAACTAAACCTCAGAACCTGCAAGCCAGCCCCAATTAAATAACATCCTTTATAAGAGCTGTCTGGTCAAGGAATCTCTTTACAGCAGTAAAACTCATATGACATTATTAATAATTATGACATATTCAAAATTATGACATATTTCAATGTGGAAACTAACATTATCTTAAAGTTTTCAATAGTCAGTTCCTATGGGCTTAGGGTAGATAAGTCTAGAAACTGGTATTTCTTTGTGCAAGCTGAATACATCCAATATTAGCATGCATCCGCTAGGGTGAAATTAGGACATGTCACTGAAATAGTTTGATTCTATAACAGTCACAATATAAATGTATTATCTAAGTAGAATTTACTATGAAATATTACTATTTCAAATTTCCTACTCATGATTTCTAAAATAAGAACTTTATATTTACTGGCAAATTATTGACAGCGTTTAGTATATCAAAATTCCCTTCACAACACAATGTGCCAATTCAAAATTATAATCCAAGAAGTAGCAAAGATACCCACACTATATCATTATACTTGGCCTTCTTACAATGATTATTAATTTTCTTCTACTAACATTTTTGAAGTTATTATTAGAGCAGAAAAAAATTTAAAAATATGTCCACTCTTTTTATTTGATATATTTGGGATTTATTGGAGCAATTAGAGGATGCTATCAGAAAGTCCAGCAATGGCTCTCTCACATTGGAGAGATCAAGAATTTATCAATTCCTCTGCAAAGCTCTGAAGTCCCAGTCTGGCACTGAAGGCTGAAGGATTCATAGAAAACTGTTGGTATAATATTGCTTAAGGAATACCACAGCAATAGGGTAGATGAAATTACCTGTTCATATTGTGGCATGTATATCCAGTGCTCAGTTTGTAGCTAGCCAAAATATATCATATACATGCACAGAATTGTCAAAATAAGACTGAGAAAATCAGTGCAAAATAGTCTAGCTTCTACTATTTTCAGCTTGCATGTGGGTTTTTTTTTCCTTTCTTATTCATCAATTCCCAAAATAAGATATAACTGTCATGGCATTCTGTGACACTCCAGGGATGCATGAACGTTCCTTCCCCATGGGCTCTTGCATTAGTCTCATAGCATATTTGGCTTAATTCAAAACAAACATACATGAGGCTCTGAAAATGATACCTCAAAGTATAATGCTTTGAAATGCTAAGAACTTTGAACATAAAAAAAACTGAGAAGTCTTAGAAACTGAAAAAAAAGAGGGAAAGAAAGAAAAGAAAAGAAAGAAAAAATCAAAGTCAAAGTCTCTCTGAAGTTTGATTTAATAATATTCAGCCTCTGGTTCTTATAAATCACTAGTTAAACTTTTTTAAATAGTGGTGAAATTAATCATCTTAAATTCTTTCAGTAAGAATATCATAAAAATGAAGATTAAAAAAAAAAGTGGCCATACCTATTGGGCCACACTGATCTACTATCTGAAAAGCTACATGAGGCAGTGAGTTTCCAGTGAGGAAGAATCTAGGACTGGAGCAATGGTTATCATCTAACTAATGCAAGTGGATCAAGGACATCAACATAAAACCATACTCACAAAGAGTGTTTTTAAGACAACAAAAATATATTTAACATACTAAAGGAAATACTATGCCATCACAACTTATTTGTCAAAAATACAAATTCTTTCATATGTTACATCTTAATACTACAAAAAGATCCATAAACCAATAAGAAATACTTGTCCTTTTAACACCTTGTAATATAAAGTTCAGTCAGCCTTCCAAACTTCAATATATTTAACAATGAGAAATAGTTTGTATACTCTTAAAGCATTTAAAGAATTGCAGCAGACAATTTATTTCCTTCTTACTATATAATTTTAAACAAACTCAAATATTTAAGCAAAACTATTCATTTCCTTCATGGTATCTATGATTTATGCAATCTAGATGTTGAATATCCCTAACGTCCATGTATGGTCTATAAGATGGAGCCATCTGGTGACTAAAACATGTGAGGGAAGAAGCCTTATGCTTACTCTTTAAGTCATTGGATGTGTGCCTTGAAAATTATTGTAGGATTTCAGTTCTCTTTCTACTGCCTAGTTCATCAAGTGACAGTTGACTCTGTCATGTTGTCCCCACTATTGCTATCTGACATCAAAGTGACCCTAGCCGAGACCCCTAGCAGCTAGGTATATGGAGAGGTGACCTTCTCCTGCTACCAAGCAGAACTTTCAGTATAGGAAGTGGTACATCAACCAACCCATGAAGCTGTTGACCCAAATTTTGTCCTAC
>JADRCD010195961.1:0-33571 GCA_019843815.1 Montemys delectorum | reverse complement strand
CCAACCCTGATACATACCAGTTAACACCTCAGCCAATCCACAGGCTCACTGGCCCTGTAGACATCAGTCCCATTAGAGCAGTGAAGTCTAGCCTCCATCTGAATTCTCTCTCTAGACATGTCTTCCTTTCAGTAGATACATCACCAAGAAAATATATAATAGCTTAAATAATCATTGCATTATTGTAAAGCACAGCTTTCCTTATGTCTTTAGTTGCAATAAGAAGGAGATCTTCACTAAATTAAATCTCAAGAAAATGAGGTGTCTCATTGAAGAATTTCAGCTCATGATCATACGTGTATCAGTCAGATGCTATTGAGGCAAGGAGATGCACTGCACGCTCCTTTTCAGAAGGAAAGGACTTAATCGAGAGGATTGAGCTGTCAGGCATCAGAAGATGGAGCGAACAAGGGTGTGAGGACTAATCTAGCTACTCTGAGAAGCAGCTACTGCTGGAGGTATGTAGGTTGTCTCACTGCAATGCAGTGGTGGGGAGAGAGGCACTGCTGCTGAAATCAGAGTCATGAGTTCAGGGCTATAACTTAATGAGCTGTGTCTCTACTAAAGTGGCCATCACCATGAGGAGAATTGGGGACTGGAAGTGATTCCTTTCCCTTGTGTTCAGTCTTCTCCTCTGTTGGGGAGCCTTGCTATTAAGGTAGCAGTTCCTCATGACCTTGGTGCAAAATAGGGGACTCCCTTTCTCAGGCAACTTCCTTGTCTCTGTCTGACTTTGCCTAGAGCGTGTCCCCGAACACAGGTGGATGGCCTTGTCTAAAAAGTGACCTTGTACAGAGTTTTCTACAATGCTGCATAACAGCACACATGTCCCATTCTGGTTTCCTGCATACATGATACTTAGGTGCTGTACTATGACCAATTTGCCTGTTCTCCTTCTTGATGCCATGACCAGTTAGCTCTTTCCACCCATACCCCAACAGAAGCTTTGTATACCTTATCCCTGAAACAATAAAGTAGAAATGCCTCACTGCAGCAGTCTCCAGAGGTCACTCTGTCCATACTCATGGTCTCCTGAACTCTGCTCTCCTCTACATTTCTCCCCTCAGGCTGTTGGTCAAAAGCCTGGGAGGGGAGGGAGGACACTACCCCTGTTTACTTTAAGCAGAAATGGAAACAGATGGAAAACTTGTCTGGGAAATGCCATACTTAAAACCTTCATTCTTCTTCTTTCTTGAGATTACAGAAATGGAACTGGGACACAGTAGGTAAATAGGCAGATAGTATAAACACTTAAGCTTCTTGGTTGGACCTTAGTTTCCTTATATCCTATCTATTGTAATCCTTTGCCAGCCAGCTCATTAGCATGTACCTTTCTCTGGTCCCTGTGGCTTCTACTGAGTACCTCACCATTTTGCTTTCACTAGAATCTGTGTTGATAGCTCTTCTATTACCATATTATGCCAATATGATTTAGGATGTTTCCATTGTCCTCTTGAACATTTGTCTTCTCAAGGGAAATGTCTCTGCAGCATTCATCTTTGTTTCCTCAGTGCTTTCTAAATGAATCAATGTGTTTCCTCAGTGCTTTCTAAATGAATCAATGTGTTTCTGACACTCAACTGAGTGGAAGTTTGAACTTTTTCTGACTCTCTGATACTTGTGAGGCTGGTTTCAAACAGATGTTTGGAGTCATCTTCCATAGTCAGGATCATGAGCTTTGTTATCTTCACTTATTTGTCAATCAGGAAAGAAATGTGTGTGTATATATTCTTTCCTGATATAAATATCTATATATATCTATATATATGCATATATGCATATATGTATACATATATACATATATGTGTGTTTATGTGTGTGTGTATGTGACTAAAAAGAATCTATAGTAAAGTTGACTTCATTGTTGAAGTTGCTAGGTAGAGTGCTTGTTAGGTTTCTATTGTTGTGATGAATACTGTGACCAAGACAACTTATGGATGAGCGCCATTTAGTCTGTCCTATGGTTTCAGAGGGTTAGAGTCCATAGGCAGAATAAAAGGACGCTGACAGGAATGGCTGAGAGCTCACATCTTGATCAGACAGAAGGAGGGAGAGGGCACACTAGGAATGATGTTCTGAAACATTCTGAAAGGCCACTCCCAGTGACACACCTTTTTTTTTTTTAACCAGGCCACACCTCCTAAGCCTTCCTAAACAGTTCTATTATAGGAAGTTGATGGTCTAGTGGATATTAACATTGAGAATAAGGGCCAATGATTCCATTACCCTTGGATCTTGCTTAGTGTCTGGTCTTCAGAGCTTTACCAGGGATTGGCTTGCTTTGATCTAGGTCAATTCTAGAGAACTGGTCTTTTTTCTGTCTTTTAATTTTGTATCAGTAAATTTAGAAATTAATCCACTTAGTGCTCTCCTCTCTTCATTCTTCCACTTCTTTCTTCTGCTATGTTCTCCTCCTCCCTTTGTTTACCATCTGATTATTCTTGTACTAATTTATGCTTGTCATTATTGTGTGTGGTTTGTGTTATCTGGAAATTTTTTAAAATTTTTTCCTACATAAGTATTTCCTCTCTCATTCAGCTAAAAGCATCTAAGAACATAAAATTCTTGGTATATATTTTTCTTTGTCCTTCATGGCGTGTTGTTTCTAATACTAGCTTTAGGACACATCAAATGTCTGCTATCTGTTTGGATTAACCATTGATGAGATTCTGGGTACCTTTTGCATGTAAAATAAGGCCACCTATTTTACCAACATCTGCTCTGTATATGAGAAGCACTATTTAAAAGCTCTTTAGATGAACTTGAGCAGCATGCCTACTCAGCAACTCCTTTTCACTCTCCCCAAGACAAAGAAGAATGCTTTCCCAGCAAGCCCCCAGAATCTGCTTTTCTCTGTCTTCCAAGCACCGGGACTGCCAGTGAAAGCCACCATGCCTTTAGTTGGGTCCTGGGGATGGAACTCAGGTGCTTGTGCTTGCAAAGCAAGTACTTGCTGGAACAAGTTATTTCTCCAGCTCAGTTGCATTTTCTGGTATACATTTCTGTGGTTACAATCTGGAAGTAACACTGCCATGTAATAAGAATTTGTACCCTAGCAGAGCAATAAAAATGAGTTTTCTGAGCTGGTTGTACCAGTTTGCTGTTGCACTACTATATGTAGTTTCTCTTGTCCTCTAGTTTCTTCTTTTAGGGGAGTTGTGATCTGATTGTTATAGAGTTATTATCTTTTGGGTTCACGCATTTAACATTCCTTAGTGACTTATGAAGCTGAAAATCTTACAACGTGTTTATGAATCTTGAGGACAGTTGAGAATAGATTCTAATTTGCCTTCCTTCTCTCTCTTCCTCCCTATTTCTTTCTTCCTTTGCCCCTACCACTTTCTCCTTTCTTTCCTCCCATTTTATCTTTTTTCTTCTTCTGTTTTTATCCATTTTCCCCATTTTCTTTCCTCCACCCCTTTCATCTGTTCTTCCTATTGCACTTCTATAATTTTTACAGAGAAATGCAAAATTTATGGAGTAGCCACTTAACCATTAACAACCACTCTCAGCATATTAACAATGGTTATTATAGGCTTAAGTTATTTCTAATTAGTACTAATTGTATACATTTGTTGGGCTATGATGTGAGAGGGATGGATAAGAAGAGGGGAGATAGATATTGGTCAAGTGTAAGATTTCATTTGAGAGCATCCTTCCAAGTCTGCTACTGTTACTTTTTATATGCTGTATGTTGGGAGACAAAGTGCTATAGGTCTCTGATGAGTTTACCTAGGAGTAGAAGTACAAAAACACTCTGTCAGCTGTCCTTGCTCTGGGTCTTTTCAAGGAAGTTGTACAGAGATAGACATGGTATCTTCCCTCGGAGCATAGGGTGGGTTTGTTTATAGCTACTGCAATAGCTTTTTCTGTTTTGAAGATGAAGCACACTTTCCATTCACTAAACAGATCCAGTTCTTTGAGCCTGACTTCTCCTTCAGGGAAACCCAGTGACTCTTATGCCAGCTTCTGGGAATGAGGTTTAGGAAACTTGGAGAGTATTGATAGTTGTCTCCTGCTCATGCTGCTAGTAATGAGAGAGTTTGTTCTTGGCCAAGGAAGCTGCTAACATCAGTGACTTCTTGGCACATTTTATTATCAGGTTACATTGTACATTTACCTGGATCTCTCCTATTTAGCATTAGGTAAAATGTTGACAAAGTTCAATAACTTTGATGAACCATTATAGAGAAGACTTAGTTATTTATAGAACAGGCATATGTAATAAACATATTACAAGTTAATCAGTGGACTGGAAGCAGGGACTACACTTGCAGACAACTCTAATAATGTAAGCATCTACATCAGATAGTTTACAACTTCTTGTAACTCCAATTCAAGAGAAATGAAGTCCTTGTCTGACCTCTGTGTGTACCTGCAGTGACAAGTATAAACCCTCACATGTACACACATAATTAAAAATAAAGTAAAAAAAATTAAAGAGTTAATCCAGCACACATTTCTTACAGTAGTAAAACAAGAGATTCTCATCAATGCATTTATCACCATTGGCTAATCCTTGAATCTGTACGTAATGTAGAGTATGTGTGTGTATGGATTTAAATACTTCCCAGATAGACGTTCATGAGTATGTTGGAAATAATTGACTTTAATTATTTAGTACAATTTTAGGCTAAATATTATGAATGGGACTTCCAAATGATGGTGGCAAGGTTTAATGAGGTGTAATTACAGGTCCTTAGATATTTGGATGTGGAGGAAAGCTTCCTGCGCACCACAGCAGCATTTTATGTATGATGATGACTGACACAGCCCATTATGGAGTTTGAATACACTTAATTGTCCAGGAAAAATAATTGAAAATAATCCTTTAGATGTCAAAATGTGGCAATTTTTCATTTGACTATGTCAGTTGTTATTTAATATCTTTCCTCGTTGTACACATGCTTTTTTGGTGGCTCATTAGTTATGTCGCTAAGGAAAGAAGGCTTTTTTTTTTTTTTAAAGATTATTGAAAAGGAAACTTTTATTTTCAGTATGCTGAAATTCAAATTACATAATGACATTGCCATTAAAGCAATCTAGAGTTATCAACATGACCCAAGGGTGTGGGTAATTAAAGGGCAAACCTTAAATAGGTGTAATGATAATTCATCGGATGGAGTTTTGAAAATTCCTATGAAGCTAGGTTATATTTTGGGAAATGTTTCTGAGAGTGTCATCTGGGTTATGAAATGCCAATGATGTTAATGAGAATTTTATTATTAATGATCTTTGTGCAGTTTGTAGGTAATTGTAATTGGGAGGCACGTGGTCAAACTGAGCTGTATGGTTGGGAAAGGAAGAAATCCTGGAAGGAGGTGAGCACACACATATGCATGTTTCCGTACAGTTCTACACGTGACTCTAAGATTTAACATACAAAACACAGGCTTGAGTTAAGACCATTTGTGAAATTTAGACTACTTAAAATTAAAGCCCACCTATATACTAAAAAGTGTTCACTGTTGTGTGACTTCTTGGGGGAGAAGTAAAGACATTAATCCCTAGCAGAGAGGACACTGACAGACAGAAGGAAGGATTTTATTCATGCCCAGTATGGTGAACCAACAGGTTTACTGGACCCAAATAATCACTCTCCCTCCATTTACTTACTTTAGTGTTCTCAAGACTACATTCCTCTGGGGCTGAGTTATGAACAGCTGCTCATGTGGGTGTATGACTGGGATCTTGGATGAGAACTGGTGACTGAAGTCTTGGGCTCCACTATTGGTGGGGAAATAGAGACAGAGAAAGGGAGGTAGATAGATAGATAGATAGATAGATAGATAGATAGATAGATAGATAGAGACAGAGAGAGAAAGAGATAGAGAGAAAAAGAGACAGCTACAGAGACAGCAAGGGAGCTAGACAGACTTATCTTTTCATATCACATCTATATATGCTATACCTACTGTCTGATTTTTGATAAGGGTTAAATAGCAGACTACTCAAGGGCAAGCAGACTTTCTCTGGCAAGAGCCTGGGACCCAGGTATCCATTACAGTGACAGAAAAGGCTGTCTGTAGGCTTTTCAGTCAGCTGAAGAAAGGCAAGTGTGACATGGAGGGTTGTTTAGCACCCACCCAGGTAATGTCTAACTTCCTTATGGTGGAAGGTGAAATGGATACAAAAGCAGACCACATGAAAAGTGAAAGGTGACCTGTAAAGTGACAGCACGCGGAGCATTTCACACCCAGGAGGCTCTGATCAGCAGTTTGTGAGTCACCAGGGCTCCCAGGCGTCTCCTATTATCTGAGCCGTTTGCATGAGGGTGGGAGCCCAGATTCTCTACCTGGTCGGTCACCCCACTTTCTACTTACTGTGGACTAAGACTCGGAGTTTTCTGTCTGCACGTTTTGTGTTTTCCACTGGGTGTTTTGCTCTTATTTTATGACTATCCGTGGAGGATGACAGATTTATTTCTAAGACAGCTTTTTCCATCTGCAGAGAAGTATTTCTCACTGCCATTTGGTCGGGGCCACCTACTCTCCCAGTTAAATCCTCTTTTATTCTCTGCCATCACTTTATACTTAACATACTGCAGAAGACCTCAAGCTTCTTTTATTGTTGTTTGGATTATAAACCTCCCTCAGGGGCCTCCTGCTGCAAACCCCATGAGCTCAGACTTACTTCCACTTGCCTCGCAGGGCAAGGAAAAATGTAGGGAAATTTCCTTTCTCTTCTTAAAATTTTGCTTCCCAAGATGGGAAGAATATTAACATTTATTTTTATGAGATATCAGTAATAAACATAATTATTATTTAGAAACCTAACAAAACATCTAGAATTTATATTAATGATGAGCCAGTACATTGAATCTAAAACAATGAAAAACAGAAATTACAATGATTCATCATTACCTTTTACTTTCAAATTCACTAGGGGCTCACTAGAAACAGAATTTGCTTATTTATTTGGAACTAGAATTTGGTTCCCAGTATCTACATAGGGTACCTTGCAGCTCTGTAACTCCAGCTCTGGTGGATCCAACACTCTCATTAGGCTTCCATGTATGCCTACCCCTATGTGGTATGTGTTAACATGAAAAACTCATGCACATAATTAAAAAGATATCTTTAAAATTGTTAATGTTGCTCAACTTCCTATTTAGTTGCTCTTTTGATTTATATCTGTACCAATTAAACAAAGTATTTATTTTAAATTTATTGTATGTGTGCATGTACCCACATTGTGTGTGCTACCCAGAGGCTGTAAGAGGGCCTTGGTTTCCCTAAGCTGCAATTAGAGACAATTGAGAACTGCCTGAACTGACGTGCATGCTAAAGACAGAGCACCAGTCCTCTGAAAGAGCATCGAGTGCTTTTAACCACTGAGACATCCTTTTGACCTTGATTCATGTCTGTTTTTATACCACTTTTAGGTGAAATAACACAAAGTAGAAATTTTTCTCTTTGTTCATGAACACATGAGTTTGAACAAAGAGATCACGCCTTACTCAAGTGAAACTGGTTGCAACTAGATAGCTATCTAATAAAACAATTTCAACCATAGCTTTTAAGCAAACACAGTAGTGTATCTTACACATTAAGTTTTGAAATTAATCACAGAATTGATAAAAATTTTTAATTTGGCTAGAGAGATGGCTCAGCTGTTAAAGGCTAGGCTCAAAACTAAAAATGTAAGAATCTTTAATTTAACAACTCTTCTGAATGTTGTGCAAAAAGTTAATGAATTAGGGGGGAGAGATAGTAAATGCTAAATGTTAAAAGTCTTTTTTATTCCATCTTCTTTAAAAAATCTATTTATTTATTTTTTACACTCCATATTTTATTCCCCTCCCCCTACTGCTCCACATCCCATTCCTCCTCCCCAACCCTATGTCTCTATGTCCCCACCCCTTAACCCACCTGACCTCTAAACTCCCTGGGGCCTCCGGTCCCTTGAGGGTTAGGTACATCATCTCTGAATGAACACAGACTGGGCAGTCCTCTGCTGTACGTGTGTTGAGGGCCTCATATCAGCTGGTGTGTGCTGCCTGGTTGGTGGTCCAGGGTAGGAGAGATCTCGGGGGTCCAGATTAATTGACACTACTGGTCCTCCTACAGGATCACCCTCCTCCTCCTCAGCTTCTTTCCCTAATTCAACAACAGGAGTCATCTGCTTCTGTCCATTGCTTGGGTGCAACTATCTACCTCTGACTCTTTCAGCTGCTTGTCGGGTCTTCCAGAGTGCAGTCATGCTAGGTCTCTTTTTGTGAGCGCTCCATAGCCTCAGTAATAGTGTCAGGCCTTGGGACCAGAGTTGTGACTGTGGGATGCCCTCCTTCCTCATTTGATGCAGTATCTTCCTGCTGGAGGCGGGCTCTATAAGTTCCCTCTCCCTGCTATTGGGCACTTCATCTAAGGTCCCAGTCCTGAGAGTCTCTCATGTCCCAGGTCTCTGGTGCATTCTGAACAGTCCCCCAAACCTTCTACCTCCTGAGGTTGCCTGTTTCTTTCTTCTGGCCCTCAGGGCTTCAGTTCTTTTCCCTCACACAATACCAGATCAGGTTCCTCTCTCCCCTAGACTCCCCTCCCTTGTTCACTTTCCCTCCCAGGTCCCTCCCTCCCTCCCCACTTGTGAATACTTTCTTCTCCTTCCCAACTGGAACTGAGGCATCCTCACTTGGGTACTTCAGCTTCTTGACCTTTTTGATCCTGTGGACTGGATCTTGGGTATTCTGTACTTTTTTGGTTGATTTTTTTGACTAATATTCAGTTATTAATGAGTACATACCATGTTGCATGGTATTGGTACACAGATAGACAGGTTGATCAATGAAATAGAATTGAAGATCCAGAAATAAAACCACAAACTTGTGGTTATTTGATCTTTGACAAAGATGCCAAAAATATACAATGGAAAACAGAAAGTATCTTCAATAAATGGTACTAGTCTAACTGGCTGTCTGTAGAATGAAAATAGACCCATATTTGTCACTTTGTACAAAGCTTAAGTCCAAGTGGATCAAGGACCTCAACATAGAACCAGATACACTGAATCTAATAGAAGAGGAAGCTGGGCAGTGGTGGCTCATCCTTTTAATCCCAGCACTTGGGAGGCAGAGGCAGACATATTTCTGAGTTTGAGGCCAACCTGGTCTACAAAGTGAGTTCCAGGATAGCCAGGGCCATACAGAGAAACCCTGCCCTGAAAAACAAAACAAAAAAACAAAACGAAACAAAAAAAAAAGAAAGAAAGAAAGAAAGAAAGAAAAGAAAAGAAAAAAATAGAAGAGGAATTGGGAAAGAGCCTTGAACTCCTTGGCACAGAGGGATATTTCCTAAACAGAATTCCAATGGCTCATGCTCTAAGATCAAGAATTGATAAATGGGACCTCATGAAAATCTGATTTAGGGCTAATATCCAAAATATATAAAGAACTCAGGAATTTAATCTCCAAAAAACCCACCAACCCAATCAAATAAATGGGGTATAGAACTAAATTGAGATTTCACAACTGAGGACTCTTGAATGGCTTAGAAGCACCTAAAGAAATGTTCAATGTCCTTAGTGATCAGAGAAATGCAAATCAAAATGGCCCTGAGATTCCACCTTACACCAGGTGATAACACATGTTGGAAAGGATGTGGAGAAAGAGAAACACTCCTCCATTGCTGGTGGGATTGCAAACCAGTACAACCACTCTGGAAATCAATCTGGAGGTTCCTCAGATAGTTGGAAATAGTTGTACCTGAAGACCTAGTTATACCACTCTTGTGAATATACCCAAAAGATGCCCCACCATGCCACAGGCGCTCATGTTCCACAATGTTCATAGCAGCCTTATTTGAGATAGCCAGAAGCTGGAAACAACCTAGATGTCCCATAACAGAAAATGTGGTTCATTCAGACAATGGAACTCAGCTAATAAGAACGAGGACATCGTGAGTTTTGCAGGCAAATGGATGGAGCTAGAAAATATCATCCTGGGTGAGGTAACTCAGACTTAAAAGGACATGCATGGTATGTACTCACTAATAAGTGGATTTTTATTTTATCTTTAGACATCTTTCAGGTTGGAGAGATGGCTCAGTGCTTTGGAGAACTTGCTGTCTTCTGGAGGGAGTGAGTTTAGTTCCCAGCAACCATACCAGGAGGCTCTCAACCATCGGCAACTCAAGCTTCAAGTGATCTATCTGATGCTATCTTTCAACCTGTGTGGGCACCTCTATACACGAGGCACACACACACACACACACACACACAAAGACACATACATAAATAAAATATAAACAGTAATAAAAGAAATAAGAGTTTTAGTATGAAAACAATGATGCTAATACATGCCCACTTTCTCTTTTCTTTGTTCACTGGGGTTGGAATTGTTGAGAAGTTATTTGATTTCTAGGGTACTTTTTATGCCAAAATTTAAAAAATGATTCTGATCTTCTCTTTTTCATGAATACATTCTTGGGTGTTCTTTTAGAAGGAAAATATCAGAGAGTAGGGTTTAGGCATGCATCATGGGCTACAAATTACAGAAGTTGTAGGGCTTGCTTTGGTTGGTTGTCACCTAGACTTAGGGAAGAGAGATTGTTACATAGTGAGTCAAACCATTGGAACAAAAATAGAGCACTACTAATCAAAACCACTCTGATAGGGTCAGCAGGGCTACCTCAGCAGTTAAAAGCACTGGCTGTTCTTCCAGAGGACCTGGTTCAGTTCCCAGTACCTGTATGCCCTCTCTCAACTGATGCACTCTTTTGGTCTCCGGACATGAGGTATGCACTAAGTGCACAGATATATATGCAGAAAAAATATCTATTCAGATTATCTGGATGTAAAAAGAATACATAAACAAACTAATGAAAAAATGATGAATATAAAAACATCTCCCTGATAAAATGTCTTTATCTACTTTGGTCACTACATTTCTAGGGAGGATTTTGGAGAGAAGGATGAGGAGATGTTTAAGAGAAAGCTGCATTATCCATGGTTCTGCACATGAACCACATAAGTAATATACATTTTCACTCTGTAGACCAGGTTGGCCTTGAACTCAGAAATCCACCTGCCTCTGCCTCTCAAGTGCTGGGATTAAAGGTGTGCACCACCACCGCCTGGCTAGTAATATTCATTTCTAGTTCCCATTTCAATGAGTATTGCTGGGCAGCAGCAGCTGAGTTGAAGTAAGAGAGCAGCTATGGATGGGCATGGCCACATACACTGATGATTATACTGATCACATTTTCTTAAACATATTTGTCAAAGCAAAACCGGATATGTATGTTGAGCAATTTTGTCCAGGCTTTCGTAAAAGGAGGCAAATAATTAAGATCAGACTCTCCAAATATCAAAAGATCTCAGCAGGACAGCTTTGCCTTAGTTTTTACAGGGAGGAGCAAGCAAGTTTCAGATAGGGAGATTCCTAATTAGAGCTGGTTTGAGGGGAAGCCTCAATACTTTATCTGAATAAGAATTTTTTTTTGCCCCTGTGGTTAACTGGCTTCAGAAGACAAATCTGTCTAAACTTAGTGAAATAATCATAAGAAATGTTTTTAAAAGTAGCTCTCAGTCATGGGTCCAAGTCTGGAAAACTGGAATGTCAATGTTGTGCCTTACCAGCAAAAGGTCAATTGGGTCTTCTCTCTTCTCCTTTAATTCCCTCCTCTTCCCTCTTCTCCTTTTTCCACTCTCTTTCCCTCCCTTCCCCTCTTCTCTCCCTTTCCCTCCTCTCCTTTTTCCACTCTCTTTCCCTCCCTTCTCCTCTTCCCTCCCCTTCCTTCTTCTCCTTTTCCCACTCTCTTTCCCTCCCTTCTCCTCTTCCCTCCCCTTCCCTCTTCTCCTTTTCCCACTCTCTTTCCCTCCTTTCTCCTCTTCCCTCCCTTCTCCTCTTCCCTCTTCTCCTTTTTCCACTCTCTTTCCCTCCCTTCTCCTCTTCCCTCCTCTTCCCTCCTCTTATCTTTTCCTGCTTCTCTTCTCTTCCTTCTCTTTTCTTTGCTTCAGAGAAATATTAAATATTAGAAGATTTTCAATGTGTTTTTGAGTTAATTCTTGATGTTCTAGTCCAATCTTTGACTGGCTTATTGCTAGTTTTGTTTTTGAAGCACAACATCAACTATCCTGAATCTAAGATCTTGGAACTCATATGGGGTTCTGGAGGCAATTCATTTAATCCATGGATACCTATGAGAATAAACACAAAAGTATTATTAGATACTACCTTAAAAAACAGTACCAAGACACACCCAGTTGGTAACTAGTCTGATAGAATGTGGGAATTGAAATGGTTCTTTGAGAATGAGATTTGGACTATGCCATGATACCATATCATTTCATAGGTAGTATCTTATATTTTCTCATGAGTATTGACAAGGTCAGGGATATTTGGAGAAATGAATGTGCACCAATGCTTCTAAGCCCTGTACATATGTCCTCATTCTAGGTGACTGGATCATGGAAGTACTGATCTCTATGAAGTATAATGCTCTAGAAGTTTCCAGAGTTATGTTGTTCATAATGATGGTTATCACTTCTAGATAGCCAGGGAGCATGCAGGAGTTTCTCATCACTTCTTGTATGGCTCAAACTGCAGTATGTCATCTCAAGGCACAATGGTGGTACAAATATGATTTGATGCAGAGGCTAAACCCAAGCTCTTAGTGTCCTTTTTATAGAGTTTTCAGAATCAGTGAGAAAGGAAGGCTAATGTCTACAGTTGGGTGTGAGTTTTAGTATTTGAGAGGCAATTTGGCAGTGAGTCATTTATGAGTGATGATAGGGTTTGAAGAATCCAAATAGTGTAGGAGGACAATTGAGCTAAAGACCTGAAAATGCAAATCTGTCCAGTTCTCTCAAGTAGCATAAGAATATTTTATGGGCATCCAGGTGAGTGGAAGAGGTAGAAGTTTGCTGATTTATGCTCCCTGTCATATGGAAGCATGGGACTGATTAGAACTTTGCATCTGTAAGGTTTTAGAACTCTCTGCTGACTGTACCCCATGGTCTAGTTTTTTGATTAAGAACTTTATTTTTGTGTGAGTTAATGATGAAGATTTCAAGTAGGCCATTAGAATTAACAATGAAAATGATCTATCAACAGAGTGAGAGCTTCAGAAAAGGCTATCTGTGAAACTGAAATCATAAAACAACAACAACAACAACAACAACAAAAAGCAAAGACACCTCTTCTACAATGATATCATATCTTCATCTGAGCTACATAAGAAGGCTTCTTAGAGTGGAGGGAGTGGCAGAATGCAGAAGTGAGGACATGGCAAACAAAAATTATAAGAAATGTCATAGAAACAAACAAACAACTCACTGGATCCCATCCAAAGTTTTTGAGTATGATTTTAGGTAAATGAAGAACTTGGGAAGGAGAGGGAGGGGTAACATGGCTAATAGTAAATGACAAATTAAAAGACTACAACCTCTAAAAGAATATCCAGCAAACAAAGGAGAAAGCAGACATTTTGGTCATTAGGAAAATAAAAATTCAATTCATAGTAAAATGCTATTTTACTACCTTAAACATAGTTATTATTAAAAAGACAAGAAATATTGATAAAAGGGAAATAAGAATCCATTGCTTTTCTAGTAGCTCTGTGACATGATACATCTGTCTGGGGAACAATTTTGAAGATCTTTAACAAGTCACATAGAGATTCACTATAGACACTACAATAGAGTTCTTGGGACCATATGCATGACTTAAAAACCTATTCACACAAAAGCATAAGTTTACACTGGTATTCTTTTTTTATTGGATATTTTCTTTATTTACATTTCAAATATTTCCCCCTTTCCATGTCTCCCCTCAGAAACTCCCAATTCCATCCCCCACCCCCTGCCTCTATGATGGTGCTCTCCCACCCTCCACCCACTCCTGTCTTCCTGCACTAGTGTTCCCCTACATTGAGACATCGGACACACTCAGGCCCAACGGCCTCTCCTCCCACTGATGTCCAACTAGGCTATCCTTTGCCACATATGTGGACAACACATGGGTCCCTCCATGTATATTCTTTGGTTGGTGATCCAATCCCCAGGAGCTCTTTGGGGGGGGGGGGCGTTTAGTCTTTTGACACTGTTGCTCCCTCCATGGAGCTGCAAACCTCCTGAGCTCCTTCAGTCCCTTATACAACTCTTCCATCTAGTTCCATGCTCAGTCTCAATGGTTGGCTGGGAGCATCTGCCTCTTTAATTGTCATGCTCTGGCAGAGCCTCTCAGGAGGCAGCCATATCAGGTTTCCATCAGCAAGAACTTCCTAGCATCCACATTAGCATCTGGGTTTGGTGGCTATATGTGGGATGGATCCCAGGTGGGGCAGACTCTGGATGGCCTTTCTTTCAATCTCTGCTCCACACTTTGTCTCCATATTTCCTCCTGTGAGTAATTTGTTCAGCCATCTAAGAAGCACAGAAGCATACATATTTTAGTCTTCCCTCTTCTTAGGCTTTATATGGTCTGTGAATTGAATCTTGGGTATTGCAAACTTTTGAACTAGTATCCACTTATCATTGAGTACATACTATGTATGTTCTTTTGTGACTGATTTTCCTCACTCTGGATGAAATGTTCAAGCTCCATCCATTTGCCTGCAAATTTCATGAAGTCAATGTTTTTAATAGCTGAGTAGTATCCCATTGTGTACCACATTTTCTGTATCCATTCCTCTGTTGGGGGACATCTGGATTATTTCCATATTCTGGCTATTATAAATATGACTGCTATGAACATCGTAGAGCATGTGTCCTTATTACATGTTGGAGCATCTTCTGGGTATATGCCCAGGAGTAGTATAGCTATGTCCAATTTTCTGAGAAACCTCCAGACTTATTTCCAGAGTGGTTATACTTGCTTGCAATCCCACCAGCAATGAAGGAGTGTTCCTCTTTCTCCATTTCCTTGCCAGCATCTCATGTCACCTGAGTTTTTGATCTTAGCCATTCTGACTGGTGTGAGGTGGAATCTCAGGGTTGTTTTGATTTGCAATTCCCTGATTACTAAGGATGTTAAACATTTCTTTAGGTGCTTCTCAGTCATTCAAGTTTCCACAGTTGAGAACTATCTGTTTAGTTCTATACCCCATTTTTAATAGGGTTATTTGGTTCTCTGGCACCTAACTTCTTGAGTTCTTTGTATATATTGGATAATAGCCCTCTATTGGATATAAGATTGGTAAAGATTTTCCCAATCTGTTGGTTGCTGTTTTGTCCTATTGACAGTGTCCTTTGCCTTACAGAAGCTTTGCAGTTTTATGAGGTCCCATTTGTCAATTCTTGATCTTAGAGCATAAGCCATTGACGTTCTTTTCAGTAAATTTTTTTCCTGTGCTCATGTGTTAGAGACTTTTTCTTACTTTCTTTTCTACTAGATTCAGTGTATCTGGTTTTATGTAGAGGTCCTTGATCCACTTGGACTTGAGTTTTGTACAGGGAGATAAGAATGGATTAATTTGGATTCTTCTACATGCTGACCTCCAGTTGAACCAGTATCATTTGTTGAAAATTCTGTCTTTTTTTCTAGTGGATGGTTTTAGCTCCTTTGTCAAAGATCAAGTGAACATTGGTGTGTGGGTTCATTTCTGGGTCTTCAATTCTATTCCATTGACCTACCTGCCTGTTACTGTACCAATATCATGCAGTTTTTATCACTACTGCTCTGTAGTACAGCTTGATATCAGGGATGCTGATTCTGCCAGAAGTTCTTTTATTGTTGAGAATAGTTTTCACTATCCTGGGTTTTTGTTATTCCAAATGAATTTGAGAATTGCTCTTTCTAAGTCTATGAAGAACTGAGTTGAAATTTTGATGGGAATTGCACTTAATCTGTAAATTGCTTTTGGCAAAATAGCCATTTTTACTATATTAATTCTGCCAATCCATGAGCATGGGAAATCTTTCCACATTCTGAGGTCTTCTTCGATTTCTTTTTTCAGAGACTTGAAGTTTTTGTCATATAGACCTTTCACTTGTTTGGTTATAGTCAAACCAAGATATTTTATATTATTTGTGACTATTGTGAACAGTGCCTCTTCCCTAATTTCTTTCTCAGTCTGTTTATCCTTTGAGTATAGGATGGCTATAGATTTGTTTGAGTTAATATTATGTCTAGTAACTTTACTAAAGTTGTTTCTCATCAGTAGTTCTGTGGTGTAGTTTTTGGGGGTCATTTAAGTATTATATCATCTGCAAGTAGGGATATTTTGACTTTTTCCTTTCCAATTTGTATCCCTTTGACCTCCTTTTGTTGTTTAATTGCTCTAGCTAGAACTTCAAGTACTATATTTACTATATTGAATAGATAGGGAGAGAGAGGGCAGCCTTGTCTAGTCCCTGATTTTAGTGGGATTGCTTCAAGTTTCTCTCCATTTAGTTTGATGTTTGCTACTGGTTTGCTGTATATTGCTTTTACTATGTTTATGTATGGGCCTTGAATTTCAGATCTTTCCAAGACTTTTAACATGAAGGGATGTTGATTTTTGTCAAATGCATTTTCAACATCTAATGAAATTATCATGTGGTTATTTTCTTTGAGTTTTTTTATGTAGTAGATTACATTGATAGATTTCTATATATTGAACCATCCCTGCATCCCTGGGATGAAGCCTACTTGATCATGGTGGATGATCATTTTGATGTGTTCTTGGATTCGGTTGGCAAGAATTTTATTGAGTATTTTTGCATTGATATTCACAAAGAAAATTGGTCTGAAATTCTCTTTCTTTGTTAGGTTTTGGTATCACTGTAACTGTGGCTTCAAAGAATGCATTGGGTTGTATTCCTTCTGTTTCTATTTTGTTGAATAATTTGAAGAGTATTGGTATTAGGTCTTCTTTAAAGATCTGATAGAATTCTGCACTAAACTATTTTTTTGGTTGGGAGACTATTAGTGACTGTTTCTATTTCTTTAGGGGATATGGGATGGTTTAGATCATTTATCTGATCTTGATTTAACTTTCGTACCTGGTATCTATCTAGAAAATTGTCCATCTCATCCAGGTTTTCCAGTTTTGTTAAGTATAGGCTTTTGTAGTAGGAGCTGATGATTTTTTGGATTTCCTCAGTTTCTGTTGTTATGCTTCCCTTTTCATTTCTGGTTTTGTTAATTTGGATACTGTTTTGGTGTTCTCTGGTTAGCCTGGCTAAGGGTTTATCTATATTGTTGATTTTCTCAAAGAACCAGCTCCTGGTTTGGTTGAATCTTTGTATAGTTTTTTTTTGTTTGTTTGTTTCTATTTGGTTGATTTCAGCCCTGAGTTTGGTTATTTTCTGCCTTCTCCTCTTGGGTGAGTTTGCTTCTTTTTGTTCTAGAGCTTTCATGTGTGCTGTCAAGCTTCTAGTTTATGCTCTCTCCACTTTCTTTTTGAAGGCACTCAGAGCTATGAGTTTTCCTCTTAGCACTGCTTTCACTGTGTCCCATAAATTTGGGTATGTTGTACCTTCATTTTCAGTAAATTCTAAAATGTTTTAAATTTCTTTCTTTATTTCTTCCTTGACCAAGTTATTAATGAGTAGAACATTGTTCAGGTTCCATGTATATATGGGTTTTCTGTTGTCTTGGTTGCTATTGAAGACAAGCTTTACTCCATAGTAATTTGATAAGATGCATGGGATTATTTCAATCTTCTTATATCTGTTGAGGTCTGGTTTGTGGCCAATTATATGGTCAATTTTGGAGAAGGTACCATGAGGGGCTGAGAAGAAGGTATATTTTTTTTGATTTAGGATGAAATGTTCTATAGATATCTGTTAAATCCACTAACTTCTGTTAGTTTCACTGTGCCTCTGTTTAGTTTGTATGTCCATTGATGATAGTGGGGTGTTTAAGTCCCACTATTATTGTGTGTGGTGTGATGTGTGCATTGAGCTTTAGTAAAGTTTCTTTTATGACTGTATATACCCTTGCATTTGGAACATAGGTGTTCAGAATTGAGAGTCATTCTTGGTAGATTTTTCCTTTGATGAGTATGAAGTTTAATTTTTTATCCTTTTGTAACTTTTGATTGAAATTTGAATTTATCTGATATTAGAGTGGCCACTCCAGCTTGTTTCTTGGGACCATTTGCTTGGAAAATTGTTTTTCGGCTCTTTGACACTGAGGTGCATTTCCTGTATGCAGCAAAATGCTGTGTCCTATTTATGTATTCAGTCTGTTGGTCTATGTCTTTTTATTGGGGAATTGAGTCCATTGTTGTTAAGAGATATTAAGGAATAATGATTGTTGCTTCCTGTTATTTTTGATGTTATTTTTATGTTTGTGTGGCTATCTTCTTTGGGGTTTGTTAAAAGAAGATTACTTTCTTGCTTTTTCTAGGGTGTAGTTTCCCTCCTTGTTGTTGGCGTTTCCATTTATTATCCTTTGTAAAGCTGGATTTGTGGAACTATATTGTGAAAATTTGGTTTTGTCATGGAATATCTTGGTTTCCCCATCTATATTAATTGAGAGTTTTGCTGGGTATAATAGCCTAGGCTAGCATTTGTGTTCTCTTAGTGTCTGTATGAGATCTTCCCAGGATCTTCTAGCTTTCATAGTCTCTGGCGAGAAGTCTATTGTAATTCTGTTAGGTCTGCCTTTATATGTTACTTGATCTTTTTCCCTTTCTGCTTTTAATATTCTTTCTTTGTTTTGTGCATTTGGTATTTTGACTATTATGTGGTGGGAGGAATTTCTTTTCTGGTTCAATCTATTTGGAGTTCTGTAGGCTTCTTGTATGTTCATGTGTTATCTCTTTCTTTAGGTTTGTGAAGTTTTCTTCTATAATTTTCTTGAAGATATTTACTGGCCCTTTAAGTTGGGAATCTTCACTCTTTTCTATACCTATTATCCTGGGTGTTTTGGGTCTTCTATAGCTATTCCTTTATGTTTTGGGTTAGGATCTTTTTGCATTTTGTATTTTCTTTGACTATTGCGTGAATGTTTTCTATGACATCTTTTGTACCTGAGATACTCTCTTCTCTCTTTTGTATTTTGTTGGTGATGCATCTATGATTCCTGATCTCTTTCCTAGGTTTCTTATCTCCATGGTTTTCTTCCTTTGTGATTTATTGTTTCTATTTCCATTTTTAGATCCTTTATGGTTTTGTTCATTTCCTTTTTCTGTTTGGTTATGTTTTCCTGCAATTCTTTAAGGGATTTTTGTGTTTCCTTGTTGGCACAGGACATGGGGAAATTTTCACTATCTGTTGATCTCTGGTGTTAGATGTTCTTGCTGTCTCTGACTAGAGCTTGTTCCTCCTGTGGGTCTGTAAGCCTGTGTCAACACTTCTGGGTAATCAGCTCTCCTCTGGTAAAACCTGGGCACAGATGTCTGTGGATCAGTTGTCTGTCCTGAGTTCTGGGGTTTGAGCACACCCTGTAGACAGGATCTCCACTTGTGCAAAAGGTGCAGAGAGGGCTGTGGATTTGTTGTCCCTCCTAGGTATAGATGGAGATTGAGAGGATCCTGTCCTGGCTGCCCTGCCACTTGTGAGGCCTGTGCCTCCCGGCTGGTCCTGCCTTAGAAAGTCACTGGAGAGTGAATGGGGGATCTCACCTGAGTCTCTGGGTTAAAGCACTCCCTGAAGGCAGGCTTTCTGCTTGCAGGGAAGGGGCAGAGAGGGCTGTGGATCCACCGCTGTCACTCCTAGGTCGACCCAATCATTTTTGGAGTCTGTAGTCCAACTCCCAACAATGGTCAGCAGTAGCTGTGAATGGAAGTCCAAGGATCTATCAGTTGCTCAGTCCCATAAGGCAAGCAGGCAGAGGAAAGAGCTCTCCTGTACTTCTTTAAGGGGGTTACTTATGTCCTTCTTAAAGTCCTCTATCATTATGATGAGATGTGATTTTAAATCAGTGTTGATTTTCTGGTGTGTTGTATCCAGGACTTGCTGTGATGGGAGTACTGGGTTCTGATGATGCAAAGTAGCCTTGGTTTCTGTAGGTTATATTCTTGCTCTTGCCTCTTGCTATCTTGTTATCTCTGGTGTTAGCTGGTCTTATAGTCTCTGACTGTGGCTTGTCCCTCCTGTGCTCACAGGTGTGTTGGCACTCCTGGGAGAGCAGCTCTTTACTAGTTGTATTTGGGTGTTGGGGGCTGTGCCACACCATCGGCTTGGGGCACAGACTGGTATTATTCTTTTTTTATTTTTTTATTTTTTTCATATATTTTTTGTTATTATTCTTAATAGCCCAAATGTGAAAGTGGTAAAATGTCCAATACTGACTGAAAGATGAATAGAATATACTAAGACCATACAATAAAATGGTCCTAACCTATTTATAGACTAAAATATGGGATTTTTCAGTCTCATAGCCCCCACCCCCAACATACTTCTTCCAACAAGGTCACACTTCTCAATCTTCCCCAAACAGTTCCACTAACTAGAGACCAAGCATTCAAATGTATGAGCCTATAGGAGCCATTCTCATTCACACTAACACAATGAGGGTAATATTAGACTGTGTAACAGAAATCCTGAGCCCTTTATGTAGAAGGAGAAATAATAATGGATGAAGGTTTAAGTAGATATAAATAATATGGATGGGAAAAACTTAGGTGGCTCTCATAGAGCTTGTGTGGAAAAGAGTAAATGCGTTGGGCATTTCCAACAATCAGTAGAGTCTGAACTGTATGGACCATAGAGGCTGAATGTGGAAATAAGAGCTAAGCCAGAAGTACTGGGAAAAAAGTAGCCAGCAGCAGGAGCAGCAGCAGCAGGAGCAGCAGCAGCAGGAGCAGCAGCATCAGCAGCCAAAGCAAAGGGGAACTGTCTTAGTCAGGCTAGAATGAGAGAACAAAGCATCTGACAAGACTTTGGATTCTGTTGTGACTTTGGATGAAGTTATGTAAAGCAATTTTTTTTTTTTGTGCATAAAAAATGGAGGGGAAAAAAGTACAGTCCAAGTATAGGAAGATGACTGATGTTGTGGGTAGCCTGAGTGTTGATGCTAATTCCACTTCCCCAAGAAGGGCTGCCTGGGATGGGGGAGGAGTGAATCACATACTCAGGACTTCATATGACCCTTCTAATGAATAAAGAAACTAATCACTGGGTGAGTAGGTGGGACTTTTGTATAAGATGGAGGGATGGTGGAGGCAAAAGGTGAGAGGGGTGAAAATGTAGGTAGTGAAGGTTCCCGTTTCAGGTGGTGGATTTGTTTGGATCTGCTACTGGAAGGTTTAACTTAGAATGGCTTACTATTAGGATGCTAGTTGCTACACCCAATGGTTGCGTTGCCTTTTGATTCTAAACTAAGATTGTGAGTTTTCTTTCACCGGGAAACTTGACTGAGTTCCAGAGAATAAGTACTATGGTGGGGTACCTCAGATAGCCACGGGAATTTGGAAGTGTAGGGCTGGCGTGGCTGTGACCCATCATAGGAATTTAGCAAGCTAGGTGGTGTGCTTTCAGAGCTTTGTACTAGAAAGTCCACTAAAGACGAGAACAAGGCCTGCTGGTTCCTTACTGGTGATAGGATGGATTGCATTTTTAATATTTTACACTACAGACTGAGGGGTTTTGAGGTTTTGAAATGCAATCAGAGGGCAACTCCAAAGTATGAGCCTGAGGATGTTTCCTGTGGTTACACTGGAGAAATGGAAACAATAATGGAAAAGTTAGAAATCCAGGTGTGACATTAACCAATCCTGTGGCTGGTGGTTTGCATTAATCTAGTGAGTAGGGTATTCACTTCACAGGAGACAGTGTGTCTCAGTTAACTTCTTTGAGGCATGCATAATTGCATGTCCTTAGAAAACTTATATCCTTATTGGCAAGATCTCAATAAGTATCAGATGCACACAAACAAGTTGGCAAAATCAAATGAGCAGAGAGGAAAGTAATCTGTACACTGGACAAGGCTTTTAGGAAGTTAAACCTTTTTGATTCGTACTTAGAGCCCAAGGGAAATAAGTAGTGCCTTTAGTAAATCCTTGAGCCATGACATACTATTGATTTCCATAGGAAAGGAAAAACTGGAGTGCACTGGTGTGAAAGGGAAAAACAGAACAGAAATTAATAACGAGAATGGTTTTAATTTGGTTAGAAACCAGATACAATAGGGGATCTGAAATAAATGTCTACTGCTCTCAAATTTTGGACCAGCCATCCTTCTTTCTAAGATGATAGGTTGTGTTGTAGTCATTGGATATGGAGCTAAAGGACCTTAAACTATAAGGGAGTTTCTAGTTTACATAGTACAGTGTCAACTTTGTTAGTATTATGGAAGAATGTATTCCCCACTTGAAAGTTTCAAAGGTATTGGCAGTCTCAACCTAGCTTCACTTGAAGGCTTAATGGGATTTGAGGAGTTTTAAGAGGAATATCAATGCAAATAGACTGAAAGACAGGACACTCAATGATGAGGCTCCCAGAAAGCAAAGAATGTTTATCCCCAGTTGGAGAGTTGATCTCAGAAATGTTTATTGAGGCAGTGAAAACAAGCAGAGTGATGTAAGACTCTGAAAGGCTCTTGGGAGAAAGAAAAGAGAAAGCAAAAGCAAGCTTTGTGGGAAAGAAAGTCCTGCACTGGGGCTTGTGACTGGGACAAACTTAACTGGCACTCATGGTAGAGTGTTCTGCATTGTCGGCTACCAGGGTGTCAGGGAGCAGGGATGTGCTACTCAGAAGTAGGGTATGTTGCTTCTGTAATTGGTATATTACTTGTGAAGCTCCAATAATGAAGCTTTAGCTTCCCAACACTAAACAAAACAAGTCTTCTTTGTAGTTTACTATTTTCATTTGTTTATTTTTTAGCTGACAAAGTAGCTGGAGACAGCCGGCTACTCCCTTATACAGTGTGTAACCCAATTGTTACACCTGGGGGAATTTTATTTGATTTCCATTTCAGATTTTTTAACTTACACACTAAGGTCTAACAACCACTGATTTCTCTCTCATGGCTTAGTGACCAAAATATATTTATATAAAGAATTGTCAGATATGTTATGTTAATGACCAAAACTAATTCTGTTTATGAAAAACAAACCCATAAAAGGATGCACAAAGGCATTTGGACCTTCACAATCTCTTAACTTAGGCCCTAGGAATTCCTGTTTGCCATCACTCTTCAAGGATCACAAATCCCTTCCAACTGGAAGGATGTGGTCCTTCTATTACAAAGTATATAGGCAGATCATCCACTGCAATCTTGCTCAAATGGAAACCTCTCAGGCACTGTTTCTCCCTCTTAATCTCTCCATGCTTTAATATCACATCAATTTTTATATGGCAGTCCCCAGAATTTTATTATTCATTCAACACACCTCATTTTGGGAAACAAGAAATATGAGATTTGTTAAGATTTTCCATGTGTCAAAAATTCCATTTCTCGGCACATGATTACAGTATATTGAGAAATGCCTGAGTGTAGGTCTGCCTGTGCGATTTCAGGTACAACAATGGTCATAGTGCCTGTCTCCCACTTCCTAAAATAACTCCACACAGACAGCAGTGATAACCATTCAAATATATAGTAGGGTGCTGAGAACACTAAAAAGGGTTACTATGCTGATAATAAATATTTTAAGATATATTTTTGTTTGTATGTGATATAAGTGATGGAGATACAAGAAAGTAATAAGATTAAAGTAACTGAAGTATTAAAGTTTGAATAGCACATTTTAGTAAATATTATGCTTATATTTTTATATCATTTCTCAAATATGATCTTCAAAAAAAAAGAGATCAACACACTTAGCATACCACCTATTGAAATGTCAGCCTCTGACATTGTTCTTTGTGGGACTTACTGCCATTGGATACTCTTCTATTTTGGTTATTCGTTTTTAAATAATCTATACTGTACTAAACTCTTAATGTAGGGCCTATAACGTAAAGGAGTTTGCATTTCTGGTATTTGCCTCATATTCTTAAATACTGCTGTTCACAAAGCAGGCTCTTTTGACCCTTTATTAAATGTTGAAGTACTGGAGAATTAGCTTCCTCTGCTTTTGGTTTAATAATTTGTTTAGAGACTGAAACAAACTTCAGGAAGTGTTCAACTTGATCAATGAGAGAGTAATGAGAAGAGTCTGAGAAAACTGAATCGAATGTTATCACATGAAAGGCCAAAGGGCAAGAAGGAAAGAATCATGAAGGCCCTTACGAGTCCCTCTTGCTTTATAATTTTGAGTTTCACATGTTCTAGACTGCCTTCAAATTCACTTTGAAACTGAGGATGATCTTGACAACCTTGTACCACACCTAGTTTAGTGTAGGGCTGGGAATCTTTGCAGGTCTTCATACATACAAAGCAAGTACTCAACCGGACCTTGCTTACACTTTTATTCCTGGTACCAAGTGTCTTTTTTGAGCCATTTATTGAACTAAGAATATATAAGGTCAATAATGGCCATCTTCTAGTAGATTTTGAGATAAATATAACTGTTGTTTAAAAGGTAAGAATCAAAATCTACCTCATGATTTTAATTATTCACCTTAAGCCCTAGGAAACAAAGAACATATTTCTATAATCCAAATCAAACAGAATTAATCTTATTCTCCAATCCCCATTTAAGTAGATCTCCTGTTGTCTATTCTGTAGATAGCACTGACATATATGTTTCTCCAATGAAGGTAAGTTGTTTTCAGCCTTTAGTGGTCATATAGCTGTGACACGTGTGGCCTTATGATCATTGAGGCTGTCATGATGCTGTACAGTACCACCTCTGTCTCCCTCTAGCCTTTCTAGTGGCAAGAAAAGTTTTCCTTAAAAGACTTTCTCTCACTGATTAGAGTACTTTGTTAGAAAACTCCATGAGTCTCTTAAGACCTGGTTTGTTTCAGCATTAACCAGGACTACAGTGGACTCTCATAGAGGTTGCCTCTTTATTGTTCCCTGTAAGTCTTTCTTTCCTTATAGAGTATAATTTTTTTCTGTTTAGTAAAATTTGAGCCCATCTTTCATGGACATCCCCTTGAACCAGATTCTATATCAAGTTGAGTTATCATCACTCAAAAAAGATTTAATGATAAGTGGTAGGCATGAAACACCTTTAATATCAGTAGTTGGGAGGCAAATACGGGAGGACTACAAATTCTAGACCAGCCTGGGTCGCTCAGTATGACCTAGACCAATAAAAGCTACACAGTCTCAAAAATTAAACTAAAACTCAATCTAAACCCAAACCCAAACCAAGCAACTGCAAAGGGTTGGTGGCAGGAATGTGACTTTCCCATCCCATGAGTTTAGTGAAATTTTATTTTAGATTCTATTATATAAGAGTTCCTAGAACAAGGGAATTAAATTATGAGCCTGTGACCAGTTATTGGAGATGGATAGGATCTAATGTATCTCAGTCTTTGACTCTAAAGCAGAGGCCATGAAAAGAAATAAAACAACTTTCCAATAAATTACCATCCACATTTTTCTGAACTTTTTAATATTTTCTCCACTTGATGTCTTTTACAAATGTGGTTAGTGAGCCTTTGCACCCCATTCCCTAATCATAGCTAAGCCAGTGGTCCTGATGAGTTATTCCCCCCCCCCACCATCAGGATCTAAAAAGACTTGCCTTCAAGAGTTAAGGAAATTGAGCATCTTTGGGGAGATTTCCTGTGTGAACCTAGAATGGCTTGGGCTAAAAGTATAAAAAAAATTAATTAAGAAGGAATTTCCAGCTGTGACTCCTTTATCTCAATTTTATTAAATCTGTTAAATTAATTTGACCCTTGCTTTATCTGGGGACTCATTCCTTCCCTTGCTGGAGTCTGACATGGACTACCTTGCTGTGGAGTTGATGGAGGTAGAGCACATTGTCTTTCCCATCCTCTATTCCATTGAGGGATTGATTCATTTGGTGTGCCATTGTCAGAGTCTTTTGAATTCTGTGCTACAGTTACATTCTTGCTCACATCTATAAGGGTGATTCTAGAAAGCTGAATTTCTCAAGAAATCAGGTTGTATCTTCTGTCTTATCTGTCTTTAGTTTATCCATATCTATTAAGTGTGTCTTAATTTTTGTAATCTTCATTTGGGGTTCTCTTTATGAGAGGTAGCTTTCTTCAGTATGTAGTATCTTTGTCTGAAGTGCCTGGCTTTTGAACATGGGATATGTCCCTTTTGTTCATGTTCTCTTATTATTCACACCATGTGTGTGTTTGTGTGTGTGTTGTGTAACTTTTTTGGTATCTTTTAATTTTATCTCTGTTAAACTGCCTGTGATTATCATTGTTATGTTCAGTAATTAGGAGGCTATTAGCATGAGACTTTTTCTAACCTAAGTTTCTAAATGAAAAAAAAAGTCACAACTTGACATAATTGACAAATTTCAATAAAACATAAGAGTATTGAACATCCAGGGTTTGGCAAATTATGAACAGCTGAGCTCAGCCAATTACAGTCAGTCATATGATCAGACCATGTTTCAATGAGAAAATTTGTCCAACCTAGGCAGGTACTTAGCTCTGAGGCATGGGGTCATTCCATATTTTCTCTGTAACAGCTCTCTGTCCAATGTTGAGTGGAACAAAAAACCTCTATGTGCTTGGAATTCTGACATTTTTGCTTAAATAAACACTGTTAGATTTATCCATTTATCTTTGCTGTTTTTCTTTTACTTGATATATTTAAATTTAACGTAATTGTATCCATTAGTAGCTGCTTTCTCTTTCCTCTACTAGCCTTTTCCATGTCTCTCTTCCCTCTCCCATGTTCCCTACTCACTTCTCAAATTGGTGGTCTTCTTTTCTCTTTGATTGTTTTTTTAAAAATCTCTTTGACTATTAATGTTTTAATTATTGTTACACAAATAACATAGGTACAATCTTCTGAGTTTATTTTTGTTATGATGTGCCTATGATTTCAGGACTGACCACTTGGTATTAGATAACAAATTGGGAGGATCCTCTCACCCTCCAAGTGACAGCCATGGATATGCCAACCTCTTTGCCCCTTCCTGAGATCCGCCATTTTCTAGCCAGTGACTTTCTAAGGCAGGACCAGCCAGGAGGCATGGGCCTCATGAGTCACAGGGGAGTCGCAGGGCAGCAGGGACAGGATCCTCTCAGCTTCCCAGTGACAGCAGTGGATCAGCAACCCTCTCTGTCCCTTCCCTGCAAATGGAGAGCCTGCCTCCAGGGAGTGCTTTAACCCAGGGACTCACCCATCTGCGCCCTGGATTTACCAGAGGAGAGCTAATCTACCAGAAGTACTGACACAGGCTTACACAGGAGGAACAAGCTCTAGTCAGAGACAGCAAGAACATCTAACACCAGAAATCAACAGAGGGTGAAAGACAAATGCAAGAACCCTACCAACAGAAACCAAGACTACTTGCCTTGATCAGAACTTAGTACTTCCACCACAGCAAGTCCTGGTTATCCCAAAACACCAGAAAGGCAAGATTTGGATCTAAAATCATATCTCAGGATGGTGCTAGAGGAATTTAAGAAGGACATGAATAACTCACCTAAAGAACTACAGGAGAACACAGATAAAGAGGTACAAGCCCTTAAAGAGGAAACAAGAAAATCCCATAATGAGTTACAGAAGATCACAAGTAAACAAGTAGAAGCCCTTAAAGAGGAAACACAAAAATCCCTTAAGGAGTTACAGGAAAACACAGACAAATGTGTGAAGGAATTGAGCAAAACCATCCAGATCCAAAAATTAGAAGTAGAAACAATTAAGAAATCACAAAGACAGACAACTCTGGAGTTAGAAATCTTAGGAAAGAAGTCAGGAAGCATAGATGCAAGCATCACCAACAGAATACAAGAGATAGAAGAGAGAATCTCAGGCACAGAAGATACTATGGAAAACATTGACACAATAGTGAAAGAAAAGGCAAAATGTAAAAAGATCTTAACCAAAAACATCCAGGAAATCCAGGACACAATGAGAAGATCAAACCTAAGGATAATAGATATAGAATAGAGTGAGGACCTCCAACTTAAAGGGCCAATAAATATCTTCAACAAAATTATAGAAGAAAACTTTCCTAATATAAAGAAAGAGATGCCCATGAACATACAAGAAGCCTATAGAACTCCAAATAGACTGGACCAGAAAAGAAATTCCTCCCACCACATAATAGTCAAAACTCCAAATGCACAAAACAAAGAAAGAATACTAAAAGTAGTAAAGGAAGAAGGCCAAGTAACATATAAAGGCAGGCCTATCAGAATTACACCAGACTTCTCACCAGAGACTATGAAAGCTAGAAGATCCTGGGCAGATGTCATACAGACCCTAAGAGAACACAAATGCCAGCCCAGACTACTTTAACCAGCAAAACTCTCAATCACCATAGATGGAGAAACCAAAGTATTCCATGATAAAACCAAATTCACGCAATAGCTTTCCACAAATCCAGCCATTCAAAGGATAATAAATGGAAAACTCCAACACAAGGAGGGGAACTACATCCTTGAAAAAGCAAAAATGTAATCTTCCAACAAAACTAAAAGAAGGTAGCCACATGAACAGAATTCCAGCTCTAACAACAAAAATAACAGGAAGCAACAATTACTTTTCCTTAATATCTATTAATATCAATGGGCTCAATTCCCCAATAAAAAGACATAGACTATCAGATTGGGTATGTAAACAGGACCCAACATTTTGTTGCATACAGGAAACCTACCTGAGTGACAAAGACAGACACTACCTCAGAATAAAAGGGTGGAAAACAATTCTCCAGGTCAATGGTCCCAAGAAAAAAGCTGGAGTAGCCATTCTAATATCGAATAAAATTGACTTTCACCCTAAAGTGATCAAAAAAGATAAGGAGGGGCACTTCATATTCATCAAAGATATGATCTACCAAGATGAATTCTCAATTCTGTATCTCTATGCTCCAAATCAAAGGGCACCTACATTCATATAAGAAACTTTACTAAAGCTCAAAGCACATATTACACCTCACATAATAGTAGTGGGTGATTTCAACACCCCACTCTCTGCAATGGACAGATCATGGGAACAGAAACTAAACCAGGACACAGTGAGACTAACAGAAGTTATGACACAGATGGATTTAATAGATATCTATAGAACTTTTTATTCTAAAACAAAAGGATATACCTTCTTCTCAGCACCTCATGATACCTTCTCCAAAATTGACCATATACTTGGTCACAAATCAGGCCTCAACAGATACAAGAAGATTGACGTAATTCCTTGTATCCTATCAGATCACCATGGACTAAGGCTCCTCCTCAATAACAACGTAAACAATAGAATGCCCACATACACATGGAAGCTTAACAACACTCTACTCAATGATAACTTGGTCAGGGAAGAAATAAAGAAAGAAATTAAAGACTTTCTACAGTTTAATGAAAATGAAGCCCCAACATACCCAAACTTATGGGACACAATGAAAGCAGTCCTAAGAGGAAAACTCATAGCTTTAAGTGCCTACAAAAAGAAACTGGAGAGAGCTTATACCAGCAATTTGACAGCACACCTGAAAGCTCTAGAACAAAAAGAAGCAAATTCACCCAAGAGGAGTTAAAGGCAGGAAATATTCAAACTCAGAGCTGAAATCAACCAAATAGAAACAAAAAGAACTATACAGAGAACCAATCAAACCAGGAGCTGGTTCTTTGAGAAAATCAACAAAATAGATAAACAATTATCCAGACTAACTAGAGGACACAGAGACAGTATCCTAATCAACAAGATCAGAAATGAAAAGGGGGGACATAACAACAGACACTGAGGAAATCTAAAAATCATGAGATCCTACTACAAAAGCCTATACTCAACAAAACTGGAAAAGCTGGATTAAATGGACAATTTTCTAGACAGATACCAGGTACCCAAGTTAAATCAAGATCAGATCAGTGATCTAAATAGTCCCATATCTGCTCATGAAATAGAAACAGTCATTAATAGTCCCCCAACCAAAAAAAGCCCAGGACCAGATGGGTTTAGTGAAGAGTTTTATCAAACCTTCAAAGAAGACCTAATACCAATACTCCTCAAACTATTCCACAAAATAGAAATTGAAGGCACTCTACCCAATTCATTTTATGAAGCCACAATTACTCCTATACCTAAACTATACAAAAACCTAATAAAGAAAAAAAACTTCAGACCAATTTCCCTTATGAACATCGATGCAAAAATACTCAATAAAATTCTTGCAAACTGAACCAAAGAACACATCAAAATGATCATCCACCATGATCAAGTATGCTTCATCCCATGGATTCAGGGGTGGTTCAATATATGGAAATCCATCAATGTAATTCACTACATAAACAAACTCAAAGAAAAAAACCATATGATCATCTCATTAGCAAAGCATTTGACAAAATCAAACATCCCTTCATTAGAAAAGTCTTGGAATGATCAGGAATTCAAGGCCCATACTTAAACATAGTAAAAGTGATATACAGCAAACCAGTAACCAACATCAAACTAAATGGAGAGAAACTTGACACAATCCCACTAAAATCAGGGACTAGACAAGGCTGCCCATTCTCTCCCTACCTATTCAATATTGTACTTAAAGTCCTAGCCAGAGCAATTAGACAACAAAAGGAGATCAAAGGGATAAAAATTGGAAAGGAAGAAGTCAAATAATCACTGTTTGTTGATGATATAATAGTATACTTAAGTGACCCCAAAAATTCCACAAGAGAGTTCCTAAACCTGATAAACAACTTCAGCAAAGTAGCTGGATGTAAAATTAACTCAAGCAAATCAGAGGCCTTCCTCTACACAAAGGATAAACAGGCAGAAAAAGAAATTAGAGAAACAACACCTTTCACAATAGTTACAAATAATACAAAATACCTTAGTGTAACTCTAACTAAGAAAGTAAAAGATCTGTTTGACAAGAACTTCAAGTCTCTGAAGAAGGGAAACGAAGAAGATCTCAGAAGATGGAAAGATCTCCCATGCTTGTGGATTGGCAGGATTAATATAGTAAAAATGGCCATCTTACCAAAGGTAATCTACAGATTCAATGCAATCCCCATCAAAATTCCTACTCAATTCTTCACAGACTTAGAAAGAGGAATTTGCAAATTCCTCTGGAACAACAAAAATTCCAGGATAGCCAAAACTATTCTCACCAATAAAGGAACCTCTGGTGGAATCACAATCCTGGACCTTAAACTGTACTACAGAGCAATGGTGATAAAAACTGCATAGTATTGGTACAGTAACAGGCAGGTAAAGTAATGGAACAGAACTGAAGACCCAGTAATGAATCCACATACCTATGGTCACTTGATCTTTGACAAAGGAGCTAAAACCATACAGTGGAAAAAAGACAGCATTTTCAACAGGTGGTGCTGGCTCAACTGGTGGTTAGCATGTAGAAAAATGCAAATCAATCCATTCCTATCTTTTTGTACAAAGCTCAAGTCCAAGTGGATCAGGGACCTCCACATCCAACCAGATACACTGAAACTAATAGAAAAGAAAGTGGGAAAGAACCTCGAGCAAATAGGCACAGGAGAAAATTTCCTGAAGAGGACGCCAATAGCTTATGCTCTAAAATCAAGAATTGACTTATGGGACCTCATAAAGTTGCAAAGCTTCTGCAAGGCAAAAAATACTGTCAATAGGACAAAACAGCAACCAACGAATTGGGAAAAGATTTTTACCAATCCTATATCTGATAGAGGGCTAATATTCAATGTATACAAAGAACTCAAGAAGTTAGACTCCAGAGAACCAAATAACCCTATTACAAAATGTGATACAGAGCTAAACAAAGAATTCTCAACTGATGAATACTGAATAGCTGAGAAGCACCTAAAGAAATGTCGAACATCCTTAGTCATCAGGGAAATGCAAATCAAAACAACCCTGAGATTCCATCTCACACCAGTCAGATTGGCTAGGATAAAAAACTCAGGTGACAGCAGATACTGGCAAAGCTGTGGAGAAAGAGGAACACTCCTTTATTGATGGTGGGATTGCAAGCTGGTACAACCACTCTGGAAATCAGTTTGGCGGTTCCTCCGGAAATTGGTCATAGTTCTACTGGACGACCCAGCTATATCACTCCTGGGCATATAGCCAGAAGATGCTCCAACATGTAATAAGGACACATGCTCCACTATGTTCATAGCAGCCTTATTTATAATAGCCAGAACCTGGAAACAACCCAGATGTCCCTCAACAGAGGAATGTGTACTGGCTAGTTTTGTGTGTCAACTTGACACAGGCTGGAGTTATCACAGAGAAGTGAGCTTCAGTTGGGGAAATGCCTCCATGAGATCCAGCTGTGGGGCATTTTCTCAATTAGTGATCAAAGGGGTAGTGCCATCCCTGGGCTGGAAGTCTTGGGTTTTATAAGAGAGCAGGCTGAGCAAGCCAGGAGGAAGCAAGCCAGTAAGGAACATCCCTCCATGGCCTCTGCATCAGCTCCTGCTTCCTGACCCGCTTGAGTTCCAGTCCTGACTTCCTCTGGTGATCAACAGCCATGTGGATGTAAGCTGAATAAACCCTTTCCTCCCCAACTTGCTTCTTGGTCATGATGTTTGTGCAAGAATAGAAACCCTGACTAAGACAAATTGGTACCAGGAGTGGGGTATTCCTGTGACAACCTGACCATGTTTTGGGGAGGACTGTGGAAGGACTTTGAAACTTTGAGCTAGAAGAGCCACTGTTAAGAACTCTGTAGAATGTCTGTGGGAGCTTGGAAGATCTTGTTGAGAACAGTACAGAGATGGAGGCCTGGCTTGTAAAATTTCAGAGGGAAGATTAAAGACTCTTATCAGGGCCATGTTATTTTGATTGTGAAGATTCTGTGGTTCTGGTTAGCTGGGGCTGAAGTATCAGCTGTGATTAACAAGACACCAGAACTACTAAAATGAAAACTTTGCATTGCTGGGACTATTGATGCTGGTTAGCTGGAGCTAAGAAATTAGCGGTGATTAAGAAGAGACCAGCATCATTGAGGTGACATCTTCTGGGGAGTGTTTTCTGAGAGCACTAAGAGGCTGTGTTCCAGAGGTAGCCAAGGTTGTACCTTGTGCTGCAGCAGGACTTGGTAATGTGTAAGAGTCACCCAGGTGGTACTGGTTTTGACAGCATGAAGGGGTCATGGAGAGCAGCTGAGGCTCAGCACAGTGAGAGGCCATGGAAGGCCATTGGTGAAGGTGCAGCCTCAGTTTGCAATTCATGGCCCAGGACTGAAGGTGTCATACAAAGGAGTTGAGGCTTGGCACCGTAAAGACAGTCTATGAGAGGCTACTGGTAAAGCCTAATTACAGCAGTGTTTTGGGAATGCCAGTACCATAAATGACCACCAAGGACAGCAGCAGCAATGGAGTACAGGCATCTGGAGCCCAGAAGACAAGATGTGTGCTACAAAGGGCAGAGCTGGAGAAGTGACCAAAGCCCTTGGAGGAGCCTAGAAGATCGTGAGTTGGATCCCAGACATTGGTTTTGCTTTTGATTGTGACTGTGCCCTGATATTTTTCCCTCTTAAAGGAAAAATGTATTTTAGTGGAGCCCACAGTTAAGAGACTTTAAATTTTAAAAGATATTAGACATTTTAAATTGATTGAACTTTTAATATATAAAGACTGTGGGACTTTAGATCTTGGGGATAAATAAGAACATAAGGGTTGAGGCTTAATAGTGATGTGTTTGTGTGTCAAGTTGACAAGGGGTCAATTGTACTGGCTAGTTTTGTGTGTCAACTTGACACAGGCTGGAGTTATC
>JADRCD010195960.1:0-16827 GCA_019843815.1 Montemys delectorum | reverse complement strand
ATAAAGATCACCACCACTACTATCCCAACAAATGGAGGTTTAGTCCATTATCATCTAGGTGGCAGCATGGTAACATCAAGGCATGCATGATACAGTCATCACTGGACTTTTGGACTCACCTGCCTGGCAAGACTCCTATCTCTTGCAGAAGCTCCCAACAGAATGTAGGTCCCTGAAGTCACCACTGCCACCATACCCACCATGTGACCAGGAAGTCAGCCCAGCACCTATTTCCTGACCCTCTTTACTCCTTTTGTAAGAGCTGTAACACTTTCAGCATTCCCTACTGTACTGAAATGAAGGGATTCCTATTCATGCTGGACTATACTTCACCCTTTCCAGACCTCGTGGGTCCCAGCATCTGATACCCTAGAAGCAAGAGGTAGATTGCTGGCCCAACCCATTCCAGACATTTTCTTACCCTCTTCAAGCCAGTCTATTGGAGATATCTGGGTACCCTAAGAGGAGAGGCTGAAGCTGGAACCACAAAGGATATGGTCACTAAATTTAAGCAATATGATTATCATTAATTACCTCCATTTCCCTATAATTAGTATAATTTTATTTTATTTAATCTTTGAAATATATTTCTTTATTCAGATATAAAGAAAAAGGATGTTGGAAAATTTTCCAGGTAAATGGAAGTAGCAGGAAAGGTTTGTATTGCTTAAGGTAACCTATAAAGTTGTATGCTTAATTTGAAGTAGTCGTTGAATCTGAGAAATTAGAAAGAATAGTTGGAGTGAGGAAGGGTAGGAAAGTTTCTAAGTGGTGTTGAGGAGGGGGTTTTTAGAAGGGAAAACTAGCATTAAGGATGATGTTAATAGGGGTGAGGTAACAAAATATTCATTGGGGGAAATACAGAGAGAAAGTATGGAGCAGAGACTGAAGGAAAGGTCATCCAGAGACTGCCCCACCTTGGGATCCATCCCATATACAGTCACCAAACCCAGACACTATTGTGGATGCCAAGAAGTGCATGCTGAGAGGAGCCTGATATAACTGTCTCCTGAGAAGATCTGCCAGAGCCTGATAAATATAGAGGCAGAAGTTCACAGCCAACAAACCATTGGACCAAGCACAGGGTCCCCAATGGAGGAGTTAGAGAAAGGACTGAAGTAGCTGAAGGGGTTTGCAACCCCATAGGAAGAACAACAATATCAACCAACCAGACACCCCAGAGATCCCAGGGACTAAACCACCAACCAAAAAGTGTTATATGAGCCTCCAAGGGGAAAAATAATGAGCAGTCTTATGCAGCTACTGTGAACCCTGTGAATTGTAATTATTACTTTGCATGTAAAATGTAAGATTTGATCACATGACAAAGATTGACACAGATGATATGGGTTATTTCACAACTTTTCAAAATTAGGTTTAAGACCTTATCCACAGAAAGCAACACATGAATGGCACTGCAAATCTGCCCCAAAACAAAAAGTTTAGGAGTTCACAACACCCAGGGCCCAACTTACTACTATTGTTTTGCTAATTAGACTCAGTGTCAAACAGGTACCATTATAGAAGAGGGGCATAGAGATCATAAGAGCCAGTAGTTGTTAATTATTGACTTACATTTTATATTTTGAGAGCAGTATGTTTATATCATCACTAAATTATGAATCCATTTATTAGATTTCTTTTGATTAATTTTGTTACATGTTTTATTCTCTGTATATTTTAGGTAGTATTTCCTTGTTGAATGCATAGGTTCCGTGTATTCTAAGGACTCAGATACTCACTATTTTGACTCTTTGAACATATATTTTTCACAAAGGCTCACATAATTTTCTATTGGTGCATCATATGGAATCACCAACTGTTTCCCAAGCCTGGCATGGCAACATGTTACCAATGAGCTTTCATAAAAGAAAAGTCAGAAAATATTTATTCAATCTGGACACAGTGTGAGGTGGGACAAACATATCCAGAGAATTTGTACAGTCCTGAAATGAGATTGAAGATAAAATATAAGGCCAACAATATGCACACTGACGTGGTCTTGGTCAAGTTGTGGTCCTGCCTATGACTGACCATAACTAAGTGCAACTTTTCTCATCCAGTAAGTCATTTTATTAAACATCACTGAAGAGGAGTTGCCAGTTCTCCTCCCAGCATGAACTCTCATGGAATGTTCCATTTCTTAGGGGTTCATTTTTCATTAACTGAAATTCAGAGGAAAACAAGAATATCTTAAAAATATATTCACTTCGCCATGCTGGATACATCATGTTACATCAAAAACAGAGAACTTACCAGGCAGTTTTGCCACCTGAGGCAGGGGTGTTTTTGTTCAGAGCTATATCACAGTGGGAGGAAATTCTAGCAGTTGAAGACAGTAATAAACACCCATATCCTCAGCCTCCACTCTTCATTTCCTTCAATTCTTTCTCTAACTCCTATATTGGGGACCCTGTGCTCAGTCGAATGGTTGGTTGCAAGCATCTGCCTCTGTATTTGTCAAGCTCTGGCAGAGCCTCTCAAGAGACAGCTATATCAGGCTTTTGTCAGCAAGTACTTATTGGCATCCACAATACTGCCTGTGTTTGGAGACAGTATATGGGAAGGATATCCAGGTGCATGTCTATGCATGGCCTTTCCTTCAGTCTCTGATCCTCACTTAGTCTCCATGTTTGTTCACATGAGTATTTTGTTCCCCCTTCTAAGAAGCACTGAATTACCCACAATTTGGTCTTCCAAGAAGGAAGCTCCTCTTGAGCTTCATGTGGTCTGTAATTGTTTCTTGGAAATACAAAACTTTCAGGCTAATATCCACTTATCAGTAAGAGCATAACATGTGTGTTCCTTTCTGACAGGGTTACCTCACTCAGGATGATATTTTCTAGTTCTATTCATTTGCCTAAGAATTTAATGAAGTCATCTTTTTTAATAGCTAAGTTGTACTCCACTGTGTAAATGTACCACGATTTCTGTTTCCATTCCTCTGTTGAAATACATCTGTGTTCTTCCAGCTTTTGGCAATTATAAATAAGACTCCTATGAGCATATTTGAGCATTTGCCCTTGTTATATATTTAAGAATCTTTTGTGTATATGCCCAGGAGTGATACACTTGGTTCCTCAGATAGTAAATGTCCAATTTTCTGAGGAATTTCAGACTGATTTCCAGAGTGATTATTCCAGCTTAAAATCCCACCAACAATATAGGAGTGTTCCTCTTTTTTCATATACTCACCAACATCTGCTGTCATGTAAGTTTTGATCTTAGCCATTCTGGCTGGTGTGATGTGGAATCTCAGGGTTGTTTTTAAATCTCTCTTATGGCCAAGCCACCACATGGCAGATGAAGGACAGAGACAGCTCTCCCTTGATCATGCCCTCAGCATGCCTTTCCCTTGTCCCTGTCATAAGAGCCAGCTCTACAGTGCTTTCAGGACCAAGTGGAATACTTGTACATAAGAAGTCAGAGGTGGCAACCCATAAAAAAGATGTCCACATGCATTTTGTTTATTATTTGGGTCATAAACATTGACACAGGCCCTTTATGCTGCATGGTCAAAGACCAAAACATGGCTCTTAGGGCCAGCATAGGTGAAGCTGTCCACATGGTCTCAGGAGCCAGGGTAGGATACTTACACTAGGCTGTTCCTCTCCATGCTTACATCTCCAGTTCTACCTTTCTTCATAGTACTGAAACTGGTCTAATTCTCTTTCTCTCCCACTCTCTATCATATCTTTGCACATTGTAATGGCTCCCTCTGGGGGCAGGGCATGAGACAGACAGACTTCTAGGAGTCTTCTGCATGCTAGTGGTACATAACAGAGGGTAGTCCTTTATAGAATAATGTTTTTAAAACAGGGTCTGTCTATAACATTCACTAACCTGGAACTCACAAAAATCAAATTGTCTCTGAATAATGAATTTTGAGACTAATGTGTGCACTGACACATTGGCATTTAGTAATTCTTATTTTTAATATTAAATCAATGCATATGTGTGTTTTGTGTGTCTGTATAACTAAAGCAGCACTTACATGCCTTGTACCCTGTAGAGGCTAGACGAGTGTGTCACATTCCCTGGAAATGGAGGTCAGCTGTGAAGAAGATTGTGAGCTCCTATGTAGACCCTGCGAGTTGACATAAGGTCATCTGAAAGATCAGTCCGTGTTCTTAATACGGAATCATCATCTCTGTCTTTTAGTAAGGTTTTAAATGAGCACTCTTTGCCAATAAAAATAGTTTTGTTGCTGCTTACAGACCCATACCCCATTTTTCTACATCACTGCACTAACTCTAACCTCCTTTTACCTCTCTCTTGCATTCTGATTGTCATCTTCAGTTCTTTAAGATGCAGATAGCCACTTGTTCTCATTTTAGAAATCTCCTTTTGCCATGCACACTTTGGGTGACAGGAGCCTATGAGGCAAAAGCTTCATGGAAGCCAGTATCCTGCATTGTCATCACAAGTGGCAGAGCAGTTGGGAAAGGATTCTCTCTACCTTCTAGGAGGGATGACAGATTCACAGCCCTCTCTGCCCCTTCCCCACAAGCAGAGAGATTGCATCCAAGGAGTGCTCCAATCCAGGAACTCAGGTGAGATTGTCATTTTCTCTCCAGTGACTTTCTAAGATGGGACCAGCCAGGAAGCACAGGCCTCACAATCTACAGGGCAGCAGGGACAGGATCCTTTCTATCTCACATTACATCTAGGAGGAGCAGCAGATCCCCAGCCCTCTCTGCACATTTCTCACAATTAGAGAGCCTGTCTCCAGGGTGTGCTCTGAACCCAGGATTCAGAAAGAATGACTTATCCACAGCCCTCTGTACCCAGGTCTTACCAGAGGAGAATTGATCTCCAAAAAGTACTGACACAGGCTTACAGACCCACAGAAGAGACAAGATCAAGCCAGAGACAAGAAGAACATATCACATCAGAGATCAACAGATGGTGAGAGGCTAATGCAAGAGTCTTACCAACACCAAGACTACTTGGCTTCATCAGAACCTAGTACTCCCACTACAGCAAGTCTTATTTACTCCAAAACAACAGAAAAGGAAGATTTGGATCTAAAGTCATATCTCACGATGGTGATAGAGAAATTTAATAAGGACATGAATAACTCCCTTAAAGAAATACAGGAGAACAGAGGTTAAAAAAAAAAAAAAGAGTACAAGGCCTTAAAGAGGAAACTCTAAATCCCTTATAGAATTACAGGAGAATATAAGTAAACAAGTAGAAGCCCTTAAAGAGAAAACACAAAAATCACTAAAGAATTATAGAAAAGCACAACCAAACCGGTGAAGGAATTGAACAAAACCATGCAGGATCTAAAAATGGAAGAAGAAACAGTTTTAAAACTCACAAAAAGAGACAACTCTAGGGATAGAAATCCTAGAAAAGAAGCCAGGAACCATAGATGCAAACATCACCAACAGAATTACAAGAGATAGAAGAGAGAATCTCAGGTGCAAAAGATACCATAGAATACATTGACACAATAGTCAAAGAAAATACAAAATGCAGAAAGTTCCTAACCCAAAATGAACAGGAAATCCAGGACACAATGAGAAAATCAAACTAAAGTATAATAGGTATAGAAGAGAGTGAATACTTCCAACTTAAAGACCAGTAAATATCTTCAACAAAATTATAGGAAAAAACTTCCCTAATCTAAAGAAAGAGATGGCTATGAACATACAAGAAGTCTATAGAACTCCAAATTGACTGGATCAGAAAAGAAACTCCTCCTGCCACATAATAGCCAAAACACCAAATACATAAAACAAAGAAAGAATATTAAAAGCAGTGAGGAAAAAAGGTCAAGTAACATATAAAGGCAGACCTATCAGAATTTCACCAGACTTCTCGCCAGAGACAAGGAAAGGCAAAAGATCATAGGTTGATGTCATACAGACCCTAAGAGAACACAAATGCCAGCCCAGGCTACTATACCCAGCAACACTTTCAATTACCATAGATAGAGAAACCAAAATATTCCATGACAAAACCAAATATATACAATATATTTCCAGAAAAACAGCCCTTTAAAGGGTAATAAATGGAAAATTCCAACACAAGCAATGAAACTACATCCCTGAAAAAGCAAAAAAGTAATCTTCTAACAAAACTAACAAAAGATAACCACATAAACAGAATTCCAACTCTAACAACAAAAATAACAGGAAGCAACAATTACTTTTCCTTAATATCTATTAATATCAATGGACTCAATTCCCCAATAAAGAGACATAGATTATCATACTGGGTACGTAAACAAGACACAACATTTTGTTGAATACAGGAAACCTACCTCAGTGACAAAGACAGACACTATCTCAGAATAAAAGGCTGGAAAACAATTTTCAAAGACAATGATATCAAGAAAAAAGCTGGAGTAGCCATTCTAATATCAAATAAAATTAAGTTTCACCCTAAAGTGATCAAAAAAGATAAGGAGGGACACTCATACTCATCAAAGGTATGATCTATCAAGATGAACACTCAATTCTGAACTTCTGTGCTTCAAATGCAAGCACATCTACAATCATGAAAGAAACTTTACTAAAGCTCAAAGCACATATTGCACTACACACAATAATAGTGGGAGATTTCAACACCCCATTCTCTGCAATGGACAGATCATTGGGAACAGAAACCAAACAAGGACACAGTGAGAGTAACAGAAGTTATGAAACAGATGGATGTAACAGATACATGTAGAATATTTTATCCAAAAACAAAAGGATATACCTTAGCAACTCATGGTACCTTCTCCAAAATTGACCATATAACTGGTGACAAATTAGGCTTCAATAGATATAAGAAGATTGAAATAATTCCTTGTATCCTATCAGATCATCATGGACTAAGGCTACTTCTCAATAACAACATAAACAATAGAATGCCAACATACACATGGAAGCTTAACAATATTCTACTCAATGATAACTTGATCAAGAAAGAAATAAAGAAAGAAATTAAAGACTTTCTAGAATTTAATGAAAATGAAGCCACAACATACCCAAACTTGTAGGTCACAATGAAAGCAGTTCAGAGAGGAAAAGTCATAACTTTTAGTAACTCCAAAAAGAAACTGGAGAGAGCATACACCAGCAATTTGACAGCACATCTGAAATTACTAGAACAAAGAGAAGTAAATGCACCCAAGAGGAGTCAAAGGCAAGAAATAATCAAACTCAAGGCTGAAATCAACAAAATAGAAACAAAAAGAACTCTACAAAGAATCAACCAAACCAGGAGCTGGTTCTTTGAGAAAATCAACAAAATAGATAAACCCTTAGCAAGACTAACTAGAGGGCACAGAGACAGTATCCTCATTAACAAGATTCGAAATTAAAAGAGAGACATAACAATAGACACTGAGGAAATCCAAAAAATCAAGAGATCCTACTACAAAAGTCTATACTCAAGAAAACTGGAAAATCTGGATGAAATGGAAAATTTTCTAAACATATGCCAGGTACCAAAGTAAAACAAGACCAGATCAATTATCTAAACAGTCTCATACCTGCTAATGGAATAGAAACAATCATTAATACTCTTCCAACCAAAAAAAAAAAAAATTCAGGACCAGATGGGTTTAGTGCAGAGTTTTATCAAACCTTCAAATAAGACTTAATATCAATACTCCTCAAACTATTCCACAAAATAGAAACAGAAGGCACTCAACCCAATTTGGTCTGTGAAGCCACAATTACTCTTATATCTAAACCACACAAAGACCTAAGAAAGAAAGAAAAATTCAGGCCAATTTTCCTTATAAAAACCATTGTAAACATACTCAATAAAATTCTTGTAAACTGAATCCAAGAACACATCAAAATGATCATCCATCACAATCAAGTAGACTTCATCCCAGGGATGCAGGGATGGTTCAATATATGGAAATCCATCAACATAATTCACTATACAAACAAACTCAAAGAAGAAAAAAACATATGATCATCTCATGAGATGCTGAGAAAGCATTTGACAAAATCCAGCATTCCTTCATGATTAAAGTCTTGAAAAGATCAGGAATTCAAGGCCCATACTTAAACATAGTAAAAGCAATATATAGCAAACCAGTAGCCAACATCAAACTAAATGGAGAGAAACTTGAAGCAATCCCATTAAAATCAGCAACTAGACAAGGCTGCCCACTTTCTCCCTACATTTTCAATATTTTACTTGAAGTCCTACCCAGAGTAATTAGACAACAAAAGGAGATCAAAGAGACAAAAATTTGAAAGGAAGAAGTCAAATTATCACTATTTGCTGATGATATAACAGTATCCTTAAGTGACCCCAATCCACCAGAGAGCTCCTAAATCTGATAAACAACTTCAGCAAAGTAGCTGGATATAAAATTGACTCAAGCAAATCAGTGACCTTCCTCTACACAATGGATAAACAGGCTGAGAAAGAAATTAGGAAAACAATATTCTTCACAATAGTCTCAAATAATACAAAATACCGTGGTGTGACTCTAACTAAGCAAGTAAAAGTTCTGTTTGACAAAATCTTCTAGTCTCTGAAGAAGGAAATTGAAGAAGATCTCAGAAGATGGAAAGTTCTCCCATGCTTGTAAATTGGCAAGATTAATATGGTAAAAATGGCCATCTTGCCAAAAAGCAATCTACAGATTCAATGCAATCCCCATCAAAATTCCAACTCAATTCTTCACAGACTTAGAAAGAGCAATTTGCAAATTCATCTGGAATAACAAAAAATCCAGGATAGCCAAAACTACTCTCAACAATAAAGGAACCTCTGTTGGCATCAACATCCTGGAATTTAAGCTGTACTACAGAGCAATTGTGATAAAATTGCATGGTATTGGTACAGTGACAGTCAGGTAGATCAATGGAATAGAATTGAAGACTCAGAAATGAACACACAAACCTATGGCCACTTGATCTTTGACAATAGAGCTAAATCCATCCAGTGAGAAAAACGAATAGAAAAGAAATTGGGGAAGAGCCTCGAGCACATAGGCTCGGGAAATTTCCTGAACAGGATACCAATAGCTTATGCTCTAAGATCAAGAATTGACAAATGGGACCTGATAAAGTTGAAATGCTTTTGTAAGTCAAAAAACACTGTCAATAGTTCAAAATGGCAACCAGAAATTTAGTAAAAAAAAAGACTTTACCAATCCTATATCTAATAGAGGGCTAATATCCAATCTATACAAAGAACTCATGAAGCTAGACTCCAGAGAACCAAATAACAGTATTAAAAAATGGGGTACAGAGTTAAACAAAGAATTTCTCAACCTAGGAATATAAAATACATGAGTAGCACCTCAAGAAATGTTCAACATCCTTAGTCATCAGGGAAATGCAAATCAAAACAACCCTGAGATTCCACCCCACACAAGTCAGAATGTCTAGGATAAAAGACTCAGGTGAAAGGAGATGCTGAAGATGTTGTGGAGAAAGAGGAACATTCCTTCAATGCTGGTGTGTTTGCAAGCTGGTACAACAATTCTTGAAATCAGTTTGGCAGTTCCTCTTGAAATTGGACAGTACTACCAGAGAATCCAGCTATACCACTCCTTGGCATATACCAAGATGATGGTCCAACATGAAATAAGGACACATGATCCAGTATGTTCATAGCTGCCTTATTTATAATAGCCAAAAACTGGAAACAACCCAGAGGTCCCTCAACAGAGGAATGGATACAGAAAAGGTGATACATCAACACAATGGAGTACTACTTAGCTATTAAAAACAATGAAGTTATGAAATTCTTAGAGAAATAGGTGGATCTGGAGAATATCATCCTGAGTGTGGTAGGTAACCCAATCACAAAAGAACACACATGGTATGCATTCTCTAATAAGTAGATATTAGCCCAGAAGATCATAATACACAATGTCCAATCCACAAACCACAAGAAACTCAATAGGAAAGAACACCAAAATGTGAATACTTCATTCGTTCTTAAAAAGGGAAACAAAATACCCATGGAAGGGGTTGCAGAGACAAACTATGGAGCAGAGACTGAAGGAAGGACAATTCAGAGACTGCACCACCCAGGAATCCTTCCCATATTCAATCATCAAATCTAGACACTATTGTGGATGTGGGCAAGTACTGGCTGACAGGAGCCTGATATAGTTGTCTCCTGAGAGGCTCTGAGAGTATCTGACTAATACAGAAGTAGAGGCTCACAGCCATCCATTGAACTGAGCATGGGGTTCCCAGTGAAGGAGCTACAGAAAGGACCCAAGGAGCTGAAGAGTTTGCAGCCCCTCAGGACAAACAACATTATGAACTACCTAGTCACCTCAGAGCTCCCAGGGACAAAACCACCAACCAAAGAGTACACATGGTAGGACTAATGGCTCCAGCAGTATATATATAGTAGAGGATGTCCAATCTGTCATCAATGGGAGGAGAGGCACTTGGCCCTGTGAAGTTTCTATGCCCCAGTGTAGGGGAATGCCAGAGCCAATAAACAGGAGAGGGTGGGGTGACAAGCAGGGGGACATGGGATGGAACAGTGGCTTGTTTTGTTTTTTTTTCTTTTTTCTTTTATTTATTTTTATTTTATTTCATTTTTTTCTTTTTTTTTGGATGAATAACTGAGAAAGCAGATATTTTATGACATGTTACTGAGGAAAATATCTAATGAAAAAAAATAAATATATAAATTTGTTTTCTTGCTGTTAACTTGTTTGCAATTTGTGTGTACTCTGAAATTGAAGAGTAGCCATGTCCTAATATTTACATGTAAATATTTTCTAATATGTGAGTTATTGCTTCACTGTATTAGCCAAATTGCCTGAGTATACATGATTACAGGAATTCAGTATAATGTACTACTGAATATGCAATATTAAGGGGTAATTATCATCTCATCCCAAGACAGAATAGCCAGAATCAAAACCTCACAAAGAGTGTCTTGACACAGACTATTCTAGAGTATGGATCTGTTTGCACATCTACATTTGATAAACAGTATAAGTGCCCAGAGTAGAATTGAAGGGATAATAACATGCTTGGAAAAGTCAAGAGATAAAACCAAGTTTGACTGTCGCTAAAACAACATTGAGTAACATTTGCTGAAGAAATGGCAGTAAAGGTATGTCAAAGAATTTATAACAATTCCTTTCAGAAACATTCACAACTTTGTATTCTTTCTTAGACACAGGAAAGAAGCATCTGTTGTAGCAGGATATTAAGAAGGACATAAATAACTCCCTTAAAGAAATACAGGAGAACACAGATAAATAGATAGAAGCCCTTAGAGAGGAAACACAAAACTTCCTTAAAGAATTACAGGAAAACACAACCAAATGTATAATGGAATTGAGCAAATCCATCCAGGATCTAAAAATGGAAATAGAAACATAAAAGGAATCACAAAGCAAGACCACCATAGAGATAGAAACCCTAGGAAAGAGATCGGAAGTCATAGATGCAAGCATCACAAATAGAATACAAGATATAGAAGAGAATATCTCAGGTGCAGAGGATAAAACAGAAAACATTGATACAACAGTCAAACAAAATGCAAAATGCAAAAATATTCTAACCCAAAACCTCCAGGAAATCCAGAACACAATGAGAAGACCAAACCTAAGGATAATAGGTATAGAAGAGAGTGAAGATTCTCAACCTAAAGGACCAGTAAATATCTTTCAAACAGATAATTCTCAACTGAGTAGACTAAAAAGGCAGAGAAGTACCTAAACAAATGTTCAACATCCTTAATAATCTGGGAAATGCAAATCAAAACAACTGTGAGATTCCACCTGATACCAGTCAGAATGGCTAAGACCAAAAACTTAGAAGACAGAAGATACTGGCAAGGATGTGGAGAAAGAGGAACACTCCTCCATTGCTGGTAGGATTGTAAACTAGTACAATGCCTCCGGAAATCAGTCTGGTAGTTCCTCAGAAAACTGGACATAGTATGACCTGAGGACCTAGCTATACCACTCTTGGGCATATGTTGAGAACATGCTCCAACATGTAATCAGGACACATTCTCCATTATGTTCATAGCAGTCAAATTTATAATAGCCAGAAGCTGGAAACAATCCAGATGTCCCTAAACAGAGGAATGGATACAGAAAATGTGGTACATTTACACAATGGAATACTACTCAGCTATTAAAAACAATGACATCATGAAATGCGCAGACAAAGTGATGGAACTTGAAAATATCATCCTTAATGAGGTTACTGAGTCACAAATGAACATTCATTGTATGTACTCATTAATAAGTGGATATTAGCCCAAATGTTTGGAATATTTAATATTCAATTAACAGACCATATGAAGCCTAAGAATAAGGAAGACTAAAATGTGAATGCTTCAGTGCTTCTGAAAAGGGTGGATAAAATACTCACAGGAGGAAATATGGAGGCAAATTATGGAGCAAAGAATGAAGGAAAGGCCATCCAGAGACTGACACACCTGGGGATACATCCAGTATATAGCCACAAAACCTGAATGCTATTGTGGAGGCCAGATAGTGCTTGCTGGTGGACACCGGATATGGCTGCCTCCTGAGAGGCAAATACAGAGGTGGAGAATTACAGTCAACCATTGGATTGAGTGAAGGGTCTCTAATGGAGGAATTGGAGAAGGGACTAAAGGAGGTTAGGGGGTTTGTGGCCTCATGGGACTGTGAAATGAGCCCTTGGTCCTGAGGGTATTCATTGCCCCAGTGTAGGCAAATGCCAAGGTGAGAAGATGGGAGTGAGTGGGTGGGTGAGTAGGAGAGCACCATCCTACAGGCAGTGGGTGCAGGGATGGGATGGGAGGATTCTGAAGAGGAAACCTGGAAAGTGCTAAACATTTGAAATATCCCCTGTATGTCAGTCTCTTTTGATGTGACATAATATTTTTTGTCTGAGAAGAGTCCCAAACATGGTGTAATCCACTATGACGTTACATTTTCAAAAGTGTAGCAACAGGGAATGATAGATGAGAAAAATAAAAATGTAAACTTACCCTCTACCTCTATGATTTAAGAAAATCTATTTTCTTAAAATGTAATTAACCCCAGTTACTATATTACAAAAACAGAAAGAAATTCCTATACAGCTATAGAATGGAATACAATGAGATACACAGAGATGATTCTGTGTTTCCTCTTATTGGGCTCACAGAAGAGTCACAGTAAAACCTAATGTTCTATCCACATCCTAGTGTAATTCCCTATTTAAATATTCTCCCAACTCTTAATATAACTATAGTAGAGAGCTTAGGTCCAGCACATAATCACATAGGCTGATACTTTTAAGCAGACCAGTGAACATGGGAGCCTGGTGAATCCTATGTACAGTGCTGCAAACAGCCAAGAACATCAGTACCCTCTGCTGGACCTTCAGGATACATTAGAAGATTACAGCTTTTCTTTCTCTGGCATATGTTCCCTAGCTTTTGTAAGAAAATCAAGAATCCTTTCTTTTTTATTTTTTTTTTTATTTTTTATTTTTTTGGTTTTTCGAGGCAGAGTTTCTCTGTATAGCTCTGGCTGTCCAGGAACTTACTTTGTAGACCAGGCTGGCCTCGATCTCAGGAATCCACCTGTCTCTGTCTCCCAAATGCTGGGATTAAAGGCATTCACCACCACTGCCTGGCCAAGAATCCTTTCTAATGTCAGGTATCTCTCAGTGATATTCTACTACCTCTTAAATACTGATGCTTTAAGGCTAATTTCTGTATTCAAATAATGTGTGCTGGAATGTGCACAATAACACCCATTCTTCTGCATGAGTTTCACCAGGCATACAATTCAGACTTCTCACAGGGACAGTCTTCTTCTGGTTAGGCAGAAAAGACATTGGTACTCTTTATTACTGGAGATAGAGAGGAAAAAAGGTAGAGTACAAAGAAGACTGGTTAGTTCCTTTAATCAAAAGACATGATTTTCCACAAGCTTTGTTTAAAGTCCTGTGACATCTGAGAAATAGTTTCAGAAGGCATCTCATGAGAAGGACCAGCTGGGGAAGCCTGGCCTCATAGTTCTTCTTCCATTTGGGTTTATGTTTTGACTTGGATCACTATGGGAGGAGACATGCGAGTATACTGACAGTAATAGTCTGCAATATCTTCAGGCTCTAGGCTGCTGATTGTGAGAGAATAATTTGTCCAAGACCCACTGCCACTGAACCTTATTGGGACTCCATCTTCCAAGTCAGTTGCACCATAGATAAGGAGCTTAGGAGCTTTTCCTAGTTTCTGCTGATACCAGAATAAAAGGCCATAAATATTCTCATTGGTCTCACAAGTCATGATTACTCTGTCTCCCAGAGATGCAGACAAGGAGGATGGAGACTGGGTGACCTGAATGCTACACCTGGCCCCTAGATATGGAGACAAAATAAATAACTGCTTAGTTAAGCATGGTAAGAGAGGATGCTCCCCAATGCTAGTCAAGATTAATGACAGTGTAACAGTGAAATTCTCATTTTAGCCCTTTTTTATACCTGAAAACCAGAGTAATAGGAGTGCAAGAAACTGAGCAGGGGCCCTCATATTCATTTTGATTCCTGACTGCAATGACAGCTGGATAGAGTGTGACTGACATATGAAGAAGTCCCCAAGACTCTGCAGTGAGAGCAGGCAAATCATTTAGAAAAAGTTAGGGTTGTGCACAGTTACAAGACTCACTCATGTAAGCAGTTAGTACAAGCCCAGGGTCCATAGATACAGAACATATATGTCTCTAGAGAATGCTGCTTTATTTTTAAAATTTAAAATTTTAAATCACATATCTAATCTATAAAATCTTATTTGAATAAGATATAGAATCAGATTTGTCAAAGACAAATTGGTGGTATATAAATGAAGATATGCTGTAAAGGAATATAAAACAGAGAAGGAATTATCAAATCTTTAACTCAGTCAAGTAATTCTGATGAGCTAAAAAAGTATTATGTCTCTTCCTTGTAAAAATCTTGCGAGTTTTCAGTTGCCATTTTTCTTAATTAACAGTTTAATTTACAAGACAAATTTTGATAAGTTAAAAAAAATGAGATGTTATAGCTTTAACCACGCTTACTGCAGTACAAAGAAAGGAAATACACAGTAGGTAAAATTAAGATACCTTGATTCCAACAAGTTATTTTACTTGAAGTTCAAACTCCATATGTAAATTTGGACTCTTCCATATCACCTGCTATGAAACCTTTAAAATAATGAGATATTAATCTTCTGCTTATATGGAAACTGCAGGAGCTCTTTTCCATCACATAGGGAAACTGGAACATTTTGCTACAAAAGTTATGTGCCAGATGACCCAATTCAGAATAGATTTAAAGACTTTTAAAGACAAATGGAAAATATGCTGCTGATAAAGTGTTACTTACATGTTTGTTTGAAGTGATGTCTGAGAAGGTCATTGGCAGGAAACATAGTAAATCCTGAAAAAATGTGACTATAATATCCTCACTTTATTCTCAGATGAATCCAATTGATATAGTAATGTTGTGTTGTTTAATTTGTATCATGATAAGTCATTTAAAAGATAATAATCAATAAGTTTCAAAAGGGCACTTAAAGTTATTCTTAACATTTTAAATGGACTAGAACATCATTTTTATGATGTTCTCTGCTTTGTGACTATGTAATTATGTGCTGGACATAAGCTCTCTATTGTAGTTGTATTAAGAGTTGAGTGAATGTTTAAATGAATAAATGTTAAATTATACTGGAATGTGGATAGAATATTGGGACATCACCCTAAGAACGTGTTACTACGACTCTTCTGTGAGCCTAATAAGAGGAAACACAGAATCCTCTCTGTGTATCCTATTATATTCCTTCCTCCTATAGCTATATAGGAATTTTTTTCTGCTGTTGTAGTATAGTAACTGGTACTAATAATATTTTAAGAAAATAAATTTACTTAAATCACAGAGGTAGAGGCTTAGTTTACATTTTTATTTTTCTCATCTATCAGTTTCTGTTGTCAAACCTTTGAAAATGTAACATGATAGTGGATTATACCATATTTGGAACCCTTCCAAGAAATAAATAGTATGTTACATCAGGGGAGACTTACATCCAAGGCAAGATCAATTTCTAATGGTTCCAAAAAAGCCAAAGAAAGGACAAAATTTTATCTGTGCATAGTCCATATGCAATCTGGATTTGGAAAAGAATATGATATATAAGCCACCCATCTTGGGATTTGTTCCAAGAGTATAAGTGCTTTTCTTCTTCATGACCACCTCCTCCCCAAGAGTGAAAATGGACATAGTTCTAATCCTATACTTCTAGGATGATAAATCTGCATCAGAATCTGCATCATTGAAAAGTGAGTGCTCTTAGGAGCTGGAACAAACTTTTGGAGGTATAATATGATAAGGAACACAGAATATGCAATAATGAAATGGCTACTGATTGCAGAGTTTCTATATTCTTGAAAACAAAGGCTATGCCAAGAGGGTACTGAGAGCAGGAACAGTAAACTGAGGCATATAAGGCAAACCAGGTTTAGGTGATTGTAATTGCAAACTCATGCTATTTTGATAAAAAGAGCAAAGATCCTCTTCTCATGGTTGCCCATGCTATGTTCAAACTAGGACTGAATCCTACACAGTGTAACTAAGCAATTAGTAAGTATTCTGGACACTGTACTATGTCCTGGACACATTCAAATCAGCAGAGACGGCTGTGAGCACACCTGAGGGATTGCCTATGATCATCTAAATGGTTCAAGATAGGCCTGAATTCCTACTAGACCCAAGAAAAACAAAAGCAATACAAGTTTGTATACAGATAAAAAAAAATTCCTTTTTGTGTCCTGAAGAAATTAGTGCAGGATCCTTCAAGTAGAGTAGTGTAGAATTCCTAATACTTCCTGTTCTCATGCATGCTTTGAGTTATATTTCC
>JADRCD010195957.1:0-31613 GCA_019843815.1 Montemys delectorum | reverse complement strand
TTAGATGTTTTCTTTATTTACAATATCTCCTTTCCCAGGTTCCTCTCCAAAAGAAAAAGTAAAAATAAAATAAGAAAAAAAAAAAAACAAAACAAAAATTAAAACAATCCTCTGTTCCCTCCCCCCAACTTGGCCATCCTCTGCTATACACATGCTGCTGGAGCCATGAGTCCCCCGCCCCCCCATGTGTACTCTTTGGTTGGAGTTTTAGTCCCTGGGAGCTCTGAGGGTATTAGTTAGTTCATATTGTTGTTCCTCCTAAGGGCCTGCAAACTCTTCAGCTCATTGGGTCCTTTCTCTAGCTCCTTCATTGGGGACTCTGTACTCAGTCCAATGGATGGCTGTGAGCCTCTACTCCTATATCAGTTGGGTACTGTCTCAGGAGACAGCTATATCAGGCTCCTGTCAGCCAGCACTTGCTGATATCCACAATAGTGTCTGGATTTGATGATTGAATATGGGAAGGATTCCCAGGTGGAGCAGTCTCTGGATTGTCATTCCTTCAGTCTCTGCTTTATAGTTTGTCTCTGAAAATCCTTCCATGGGTATTTTGTTCCCCCTTTTAAGAAGGAACAAAGCATCCACACTTTGGTCTTCCTTCTTCTTGAGTTTCTTATGGTTTGTGGACTGTACTTTGTGTATTCCGATCTTCTAGGCTTATATCCACTTATCAGAGAATGCATACCATGTGTGTTCTTTTGTGATTGGGTTACCTCACTCAGGATGATATTCTCCAAGTTCATCCATTTCCCCAAGAATTTCATAAATTCATTGTTTTTAATAGCTGAGTAGTACTCCATTGTGTAGATGTACCACATTTTCTGTATCCATTCCTCTGTTGAGGGACATCTGGGTTGTTTCCAGTTTCTGGCTATTATAAATAAGGGTGCTATGAACATAGTGGAGCATGTGTCATTATTACATGTTGGAGCATCTTCTGGGTATATGTCCAGGAGTGGTATAGCTGGGACTTCTGGTAGTACTATGTCCAATTTCCTGAGGAACCACCAAACTGATTTCCAGAGTGCTTGTACCAGCTTGCAATTCCACCAGCAATGAAGGAGTGTTCCTCTTTCTCCACAACCTGGACAGCATCTGCTGTCACCTGAGTTTTTTATCCTAGCCATTCTGACTGATGTGAGGTGGAATTTCAGGGTTGTTTTGATTTGCATTTCCCTAATGACTAAGGATGTTGAACATTTCTTAAGGTGCTTCTCAGCCATTCGGTATTCCTCAGTTGAGAATTCTTTGTTTAGCTCTGTACCCCATTTTTTAATAGGGTTATTTGTTTCTCTGGAGTCTAACTGCATGATATCGGTACAGTGACAGGCAGGTAGATCAATGGAATAGAACTGGAGACCCAGAAATGAACCCACAAACCTATGGCCACTTGATCTTTGACAAAGGAGCCAAAACCATTCAGTGGAAAAAAGACAGCATTTTCAACAAATGGTGCTGGCTCAACTGGTGGTTAGCATGTAGAAGAAGGCAAAGTGATCCATTCTCATCTCCTTGTACAAAGCTCAAGTGCAAGTGGATCAAGGACCTCTACATAAAACCAGATACACTCAAACTAATAGAAAAAGAAAGTGGGGAAGAGCCTCGAGCACATAGGCACAGGGGAAAATTTCCTGAACAGGACACCAATAGCTTATGCTCTAAGATCAAGAATCGGCAAATGGGACTTCATAAAATTGCAAAGCTTCTGTAAGGCAAAAGACACTGTCAATAGGACAAAATGGCAACCAACAAATTGGGAAAAGATCTTTACCAATTCTATATCTGATAGAGGGCTAATATCCAATATATACAAAGAACTCAGGAAGTTAAACTCCAGAAAAACAAATAACCCGATTAAAATATGGGCCCTCCCATCCTTATAAGGCCATCAACAGAACCATGGGAGCTCTACCCTGATGATTTTTTCTTATATAACATTAATCCCAAAGATCCCCCAAAACACTATCTATGTAGGACTTTAGGAAGGAAGTTCCTAATATCTGAATTCTGAGGTCTACAGCCAAACCTTTCAGCAATGGATGCTGTGGAGATGGAGGCAGATGAACTCTATCAGGCAACTGGATGTGTCCCTGTTGAATGTAAATAGAGGCTGCCTCACTCTCCAACACTGTGATACATGTAAACACAGAGTTCTGACACTATCCAAAGACACTGAAGAGAAAACCCGAGACTCTGTGTTTATCTAGTTTGTCCTTGACATGATTAAAGAAGGACTTACTAAAAGAAAAATAACCCCTTCCCCGCAGGGCTCAGCGAGCTTTGTGGAAGAGGAGACAGAGAGACTGTAAGAGCCCGAGGAGATGGATAATTCCAAGGAAACAGTTTTCTAGATGCAGCGGGACTGAGGCACATACAGACTCGTACAGATTGTGCCAGCATGCACTGGCCCGCACAGGTTCATACAGACTGAGTCCCAGTGCTGGGAGTGAACCTGGACTCCCAACTCTAATCAAGAAGCTTCAAATGACACCCACTTGCAAAGGAGAACTTAGTTTTCTTTGATGGAGTCTCATTGGGTCTATTATCCACATTTAAGTGTCGGTCCCATGAACGACAGTAGATCATCAATGTAAAGTGGACTCAGTGGTACTTTCGTAGATTTTTTTTTTCTTGGCCTTACTGATCTTTTCTTGTATATGATGTCTTCTGATTTTGTGTCTTTATGTTTGTGTGTGTGTGTGTGTGTGTGTGTGTGTTGTGTTTCTTGTGTTTTCTTCATTTTAAATTTATTTATTTTGTTTGCCCGTTTGTTTTCTAAAGTGAAAAAGAAACAAAGGGGCATAGGGTTGTGTGAGTTGGGAGGTGGAGAGGATCTTGGATGAGTTTGGGGGAGGGGAAAATGATCAGAACATGTTGTATGAAAAATTCTTTCAATAAAAATTGCATGTCTTTATTTTATGTGTAAAAGTGTTTGCCTACATGTATGTTTGTGCATTACATGCATGCCTGGTGTCCACAGAGGCCAAGAGATGGCTTTGCATCCCTTGAAGGTGGAGTTATTGGTAGGTTCTGGTAACTAAACTTGGGTCCACAATATCCATTTCTGCAAGGTTTGGGTGTGAACTCCAACATTCATGTACTAGAAAGTTAATCCCTAAAGTTATATGTTGATTTTGTATATAGTATTTTGAGGGGGCTTTTGGATCATTGTTATATAAAATCATCAGAGTAGAGCTCTCATTATATTATTGGTGACTTTATAAGTAGAGGAGAGCCCTAAAGAGCAGATCCTTTCTCACTATTTGAGCCCCATCATGTGGGTGCTGGAATCCAAACCTGGATCCTCTGCAGAGACAGCGAGTACTCTTAATTGCTGAACCACCTCTCCAGTCCAAGAATCTGTAATTTTTAGTATGTTTAAATTGGAGATATCAGCTCTCCTGCTGCAGAAATCACAAGAGCCTGAAGTAGATCTCAAGTTCAGTTAGGAGAAAAGTCAAGGTTGAATTTTCATATCTTTGATTATTGACTTGTAATAACTGTATGTAACACACACCACCCACCCAAACAACATAAATCTAGTATAAGAAGCCGCTGTAGGAAGTTCCTATTATGTTTTCAAATGGAAAGCTCTGAGAGTTGGGCCCAGGGAGATGTAATGGATATTTACTCTTTTCTCCTCAGGTTTCTACTACAGCTCCTTGAAAAGCAATTCCCATCCAGTCACATTTACTTTTCCATTGCTCGGAAGCAGTTAGAAGAAACCAAGGAAAATTTGGTACTGTGGCTATGTATTACTAACACCAAATTATTTCAGGATCATGAACAACATGGTCCGTATACTGCCAGTAAAAATACTTCATACCTCAGCTATAGGCAAGGCCAGTGAACCAGTTTACAGACTTTGTCCTCCCCAGAGGGCCTCAAGTTTATAGACCTTGCGTTCTCCTGAGGGCCTTCTAAGTCTGTGGGTTATTCTCAAGTGCTCTAGTTTGCATTCAGATTCCTGAGAGAGCTGGAAAACCAAATGAAAAAAAAAAAACCACACACAGACGAAGAAGGCCCTGGCTAATTATGCGTCATGGGAACTAGAGATGCTCTATTTCTTTTTTCCTGTTTCTTTCACAAACTTTCCCCCAAATTTTGTTAGATAAACACTTTATGATGTAAAAAATGGCTTGTATATCATATGCAACTATTCAAAATACCCTAAAATATTTGTTTTTTTTTTTTTTAAAGAAGCTTAGATGGCTAAACTGGACACCAAAGGACGATATGACTATCATCACTATTGTCATTCAATAGTTATTGAGAATCATGGCCACAAAGAGCTCTGTTTGGGACTCACTGTATTTTTTTTTTAGTTTTATTCCTGATACATAAGCAGGTTTCAATTCTTTTTCATAAAAATGTTTTCTGTTGTCTACCTGCATGAGACTTTGCTAAATGATCTGCTGGCGGAGCCAGAGAAGGCTCCAAGTTCTGCGACTCAGTGTCTCAATTTCTAACAGTTGCTAAGGTGGAGATAATACTTACCATCAACACCCATCACACAGAAGAGAGGGTAATTTAGGAGTCATTATCTGGAGTACCTTAGGAGGTGAAAATGGAGGCCAGTATTACTTTCACATTGAGAATAAGGAGAGATGTCACTACCTAACAAAGCTCCCCAGGAGCATATTTAGGACACAAAATGGGGGTTCACAGATCTTCAAAAAACGTATCTGAGCGTTCCCAACATCTCCTCTTCCCAACACACGGAGCTGCAGGACTCAATAGCTGCAGGTCTTCAGCATATGGTGTGATCTTAGTGTTGGAGCTCTTTTGGCAATTATCTCAGAAAATGCCATCCACAGAGTTACCATATGGAGCCAGTACCCAGAGCAATTGCAAAGCCTGCTGCAGCTAAGAAGTGCTATGTCTAAATGAAGAAGAATACCCAGGCACATGCGTTTTTTAGTATAGAGATATGGGTTCAACCCTTTATTTGCAGGAAGTGAGTATGCTCGCCCAACTAGAGCTGTCTATAGTTTTTTTAGATGACAGCTGTGAGATACTTAAAAACATATGCTGCTTCACATTTTGTCTGCTTGACACCACCAGATTGAAGATTTAAAAGTGAGTTTGAAAGAATTTCCATGGCATCACGTATTCTGAAACCCTTTTCCTAAGAGACACAGTTATTAACAGTCTTCTATTAAGCCACTTGCTGACATGTCTACCATGGGAATTCCTATCCAAAGAACAGTATGTCTAATGGGAAACCAGGATTGTTGAGGACATGGAGGACTCTGATCAACGGTGGAGGTCATTCTACCACACACAAAAGCAGCGCACGTCCAGACACTATGGGTTTGGCAGCACATGGTTTATTTTCTTTTGTGTCATTATATAAGTTCAGTGATAGTCTCCATTATGTTTCCTAAAAATTGGGGGCACACTTTTGTCTGCATACTGGATCGCAAGTATATGCATGCATGCTATGGCCTCATAGGAAATCCTGAAGGTCAGGCCACTATTGGTCAAGAGCAGAGCCAATCAGATGTTTCGTCTCATTTGCTTTTCAGTTTCCCTCAAGTATATCTCAACGCCGATATGAAGATATATTTTTGTTTCCTGTTGTGTCCAGCACGGCTTTAGGGATAGACCTGACTGGGAAAGCAAGGGAATGAAGAAAAGACTGACAGACAGACAGACAGACAGACAGACAGACAGACAGACAGACAGACAGAAAGATAGGTGCTGGTAATCCGGTGGACTTGACTCTAAGATGCATAAACTTCAGCATCCCAAAAGCTCAGCGTGTTTATTAGAGAGTTGAACGGAGAAGTAGGATTATTGCATTCAGATAAATATGGAGACAGGCTTAGCGAATCTTGGTAGGACACTTTCTTCAGTCTTCAGCCATAAAAATCCAGGAGAGGTAGGGTAGAAAACCACAATAGACATTTCTGCACACACTATCCACACACAGACCAGAAAGAAAGGCTTTAGGATTTCTCTCTGGGACTGAAGCTGTGCCTATGTCAAAAACACACATTCACTCGGGACCTTGCACACTTAGGGTTTCTTTTGCTCTCCACATTTCCCTACCTTGAATCAGAGTAAGTAAAACACATCATTATCAGAGTTCACAGGCATTATGCTTTGGATATGTGTTATACGACACATCCCTGACAGCAGGACTCGGTGGAGCCAAAGGCATCACTGGCAGGCCCAGGACATTCTTGCTGGATTATCCTTTCTGAGTTCTCCATCCCTGAGCTTAGGAGGAGTGAATCATGATGGTATCAATGTGTCAGGAAATAGGATGAGTATCAGGGGGCCAAGTAGCTGAGGTATCAAAAAGGTCATCAGGTCTTCAGGGTGTCAGGAGGTGAGCATATGTGAGGAACGGGACAAGTCTCTGTCAACTGGGAGCTGATAGTAGGAGGAGACTTAAGAATAGAGTAAGGATTTTCCAGTTAAAGAAAAACACATTAAACATTTTTAAAATTTTGCTAGTGAGATAAGAAGGGAATAGCAGACAGAGACCAATTCAAAGGTAAAACAAAACAAAAAAAAAGGCTTTCCTGGGCTGAGCAAAACAACACACTATGAAGGATGGAGTGTAACCAATCCCGTCGTCCTCTGCTTTGTGGCGCACCTCAACCCTCCCCATCAGGAATTAAGACAGGACACAACCGGTTCCTTCTCTTAGCGGTTTACTCAGGACACTTTACAGTCAGCATTGTGTGGAGGTGAGCCCTCGATCCCTACTCAGGCACAGCTTATATCCTAGTAGGAGCCCATGAACTCATGCCATGTGTCATCTCCCCATAGGCCAGGGAAGATTATGCCACTCAGAAGCACAACCTACAAGCCAAACCAGGTGTTGTTTATCTCAGAGCTCTCAGCCAGCAGTTGCCATCTTTAGGGCGAGGTTCGGATGGCTCTCTACACTGCTCCTGCACAAAGACTGGGGAAAGCAAACGGGTGCTGGATGCTGGCCACTGCCTCCTCTGTGGAGCTGTCTGGTCCCCACGAATGGGACTTGAACGGTCTAGAGAAGTCTGGGTAGGTGAGCCAGAAGTAGCCTGTCTTACAGAATCTTATATGCTGCTTCTAAAACGCGGTGGCTGAAAACAATCACTTTTATCCATTACATGGTCTGATTCTAGCCCCCAGTGAAGCATGAGGAGAACTTCCTAGGAGTGGTTCTGTGAGACAGCCACCCGGACAAGCAGAATTTACAACATCTACCTGCTTAAGCTAATCATTCTATTATTTTGAGGTTTTGCACACTACCATTTTTGGAGCTACATCAGATTCAGGGATAGAGGTGTAAACCTCAGTCAAGTCTGGTGAGATGGCTCAGCAGCTAGGGGTGCTTGTTCCAGTCCTCACAGATAACCTGAGTTCAATTCCTGGGATCCACAGAGTGGAAGGAGAGCAATGACTCCTATAAATTGTCCTCTGACCTTTCCATGTATGATACAGTCACTCCCCCCACACAAATAAACACAAATTAAAAATTAAAAATATGCATATGAAACCAGAAAAATACTGGTAAAAGGATTCAAAATGGCAGATGAAGGGATGAGAATTGAAACCGTATGTTAATGTAACCAAAAGACAGAATTCTTGCTTGATTTGTACAGGACGCACAATCCTTGCAAGCACTTCTTTGCATCAGCAATGGTGTCAGGGTTTGGTGTTTGCAGATCGGCTGGATCCCAAGGTGGGGCAGTTTTTAACTGGCCAATCCTTTAGCCTCTGCTCCATTATTTGTCCCTATGTTTTCATTAGACGGGAACAATTATGGATTAAAAATTTTCAGATTGGTGGTGGCTCCATCCCTCAACTGGGGCCATGTCTATATACTAGAGGTGGTCTATTCAGTCTCTCTCTCCCCTCTGTTGCGTATTTCAACTAATGTCATCCCCACTGGGTCCTGGGAGCCTCTTGTATCCCTGATATCTGGGACTTTCTAGTAGTTACCTCTTGTTCCCCACCCCTCCCAATGCTACATATTTCTATTCATTCTCCTGTCTCTTTTCATACCTGATCCTGCCTTCCCTTTTCCCTCCCCATCCCCCCCCCCCAGGTCCTTCCCTCCCTTTGCCTTCCATGATTATTTTCTTCCCCTTTTAAAGTGGGATCGAAGCATTCAGACTTTGGCCTTTCTTCTTGTTAAGCTTCTTATGGTCTGTGAGTTGTATTGTGGAAGTTCTGAGCTTTCGGGCTAGTATCTACTTATCAGTGAGTATTTATCATGTATGTGTGTCCTTTTGGGTCTGGGTTACCTCAATCAGATGATATTTTCTAGTTCCATCCATTTGCCTGCAAAATTCATGAAGTCGTTGTTTTTAATAGCTGAGTAGTAGTATTCCATTGTGTAAATGTACCACATTTTCTGCATCCATTCTTCTGTTGAAGGACATCCATTGTTTCCAGCTTCTGGCTATTATAAATAATGCTGCTATGAACATAGTGGAGCATGTGTCCTTGTTACATGTTGGAGCATCTTCTGGGTATATTCCCAGGAGTGATATAGCTGGGTCCTCAGGTAGAACTATTTCCAATTTTCTGAGAAATTGCTAGACTGATTTCCAGAGTGGTTGTACCAGTTTGCAATCCTACCAACAATGGATGATTGTTCCTCTTTCTCCACATCCTCATCAGCATCTGCTGTCACCTGAGTTTTTGATCTTAGCCATTCTGCGTGGTGTGAGGTGGAAACTCAGGGTGGTTTTGATTTGCATTTCTCTGATGATTAAGGTTGTTGAACATTCTTTAGGTGCTTCTCAGACACTCGAGATTCCTCAGCTGAGAATTCTATTTAGCTCTGTACCCCATTTTTAAATTGGATTATTTGGTTCTCTGGAGTCTAAGTTCTTGAGTTCTTTGTATATTTTGGATATTAGCCCTCTATCAGATGGAGGGTTGGTGAAGATCTTTTCCCAATCTGTAAGCTGCCGTTTTGTCCTATCGACAGTGTCCTTTGCCTTATAGAAGCTTTTTAGTTTCATGAGGTCTCATTTGTCAACTGTTGATCTTAGCGCCTGAGCCATTGGTCTTCTGTTCAGGAAATTCTCCCCTGAAGCTCTTTCCCACTTTCTCTTCTATTAGATTCAGTGTATCTGGTTCCATGTGGAGATCCTTCATCCACTTGGACTTGAGCTTTGTACAAGGAGATAAAAATGGACAAGTTTTCATTCTTCTACATGCAGATTCCCAGTTAGACCAGCACCATTTGTTCAAAATGTTTTCTTTTTTCCACTGTATGGTTTTGGTTTCTGCGTCAAAGATCACGTGACTATAGGTGTGTGGGTTTATTTATTGGTCTTCAGTTCAATTCAATTCTATACCTGCCTGTCTCTGTACCAATACCATGCAGTTTTTGTCACTATTGCTCTATAGTACAGATTAAAGTCAGGGATGGTGATTTCCCCCAGAAGTTCTCTTATTGCTGAGAATAATTTTTGCTATCCTGTGTTTTTTGTTATTCTAGATGAATTTGAGAATTGCTCTTTCTATCTTTGTGATTGAGTTAGAATTTTTGATACAGATTGAATTGAATCTGTAGATTCCTTTTGGTAAGATGGCCATTTTTACTATGCTAATCCTACTGATCCATGATCATGGGAGATCTCTGCATTTTCTGAGATCTTTGATTTCTTTCTTGAGAGACTGGAAGTTCTTGTCACACAGATTTTTCACTTGTTTGGTTAGAATTACGTCAAATATTTTATATTATTTGTAACTATTGTGAAGGGTATTGTTTCCCTAATTTCTTTCTCAGCCCATTTATCCTTTGTACAGAGGAAGTGTATTGATTTGTTTGAGTTAATTTTAAAACCAGCTACTTTGCTAAAGTTGTTTATTAGGTATAGGAGTTCTGTGGTAGAATTTTTGGGGTCTCTTATATACTATGTATCAGACCTTCAAAGAAGACCTAATACCAATACATCTCAAACTATTCAACAAAATAGAAACAGAAGGAACACTGTCTAACTTTTTCTATGAAGCCACAGTTACTCTGACACATAAACCACACAAAGACCCAACAAAGAAAGAGAACTTCAGACCAATTTCCCTTATGAGTATGGATGCAAAAAGACTCAATAAAATTCTCACAAACGGAATCCAAGAACACATCAAAGCGATCATTTACCATGATCAAGTAGGCTTCATCCCTGTGATGCAGGAATGGTTCAATATATGGAAATTCATCAACATAACTATATAAAAAAACTCAAAGAAACAAATCACACGATCATCCCATTTGACAAAAATCCAATATCCCTTCATGTTAAAAGTCTTGGAAAGATCAGAAATTCAAGACACATACAAAGACATAGTAAAAGCAATATACAGCAAACCAACAGCAAACATCAAATTAAATGGAGAGAAACTTGAAGCAATCCCACTAAAATCAGGGACAAGACAAGGCTGCTCACTCTTTCCCTATTTATTTAATATAGTGCTTGAAGTTCTAGCTAGAGCAATTAGACAACAAAAGGAGGTCAAAAGGATACTAATTGGAGAGGAAGAAGTCAAGATCTCACTGTTTGTGGATGATATGATAGTATACATTAGTCAGTATTCTATTGCCATGAACAGGTACCATGGTCAAGGGAACTCTCATTTTTTAAAAAAGCATTTAATTGGGACTTGATTTCTGTTTCAGGGGTTTAGTCCATTATCATCATGGTAGGCAGCGTGGTAACACACAGGCAGACATGGTGCTGGAGAGGTAGCCATGAGTTCTATATTCAAATTAAAAGACAGTAGGAAGAGAGAAACAACTGGGCCTGGATTGGATTTTGAATCCTCAAAGCCTGCTCCTTCCACTCCTCAGTGACACACTTCCTCCAGCAAGGCCATACCCAATCCTTCTCAAGTAATGCCTCTCCCTCATAACTAAGCATTCCAATATTTGAGCCAGTGTTATGATCTACTCACTGTGTTATGATCGTCCCACTTTCAGACTTTGTTCTGCACAAGCCTGTCATTTTAATACCAACTGACATTTTCTCCTTCTTCTTGCTGTACAACTGAAAAAAAAAAGATTGTGTTTTGCAAGTAGTTTGGTGTACAACATTATGAGAAAGGGTATTGCATCTGAAAGAGCCACAGATTGTAAGTATGTCTGTCTCTAAATTTGTGAAAATTAAAGCTGTAACATTTAGTTTGGAAAAAAATCACAAGACTCCAGGCATTTAAATATGTAAATAGTGATTCATAATAATTTCAGTCTAAGACAGAAAATGACGCTTCAGGTTTGAGGAGACCACCGGCACAGACACAGTGACCTCCCCTGATCTGCAGAGGATGGGTTATAAGCCCCACAGTGTGTGTTTGGCACCAACTAATATGCACTGTACCTTTCCTATACCTATGATAAATTTTAATTCATTAGTTAGGCACATAAAATACTAATAGCCATAATCACTACTGGCATAGAATTATGATAACCAGATAGTGTGATGAAGGTTCTGTGACTGTGGCCTCTTTCTCTAGACATGGCTTATTTTACTGCACATCTCCTCTCCCCTGAGATGGTGTGAGGAGAGGAAGTGGATGCCGTTGGCATTGTGACATTGGCTACTACATTAAAGGTTCCTTAAGCACAAGCCCAAGGTTGCCACCCTAGTTGACCTGAGAACTTGGCTGGGGACTAAGTGGCTAACGGAGGGAGGTAGCATAGTAAGACAATGCACGGGGCAAGGAGACGATTTTTTGTCTTAGGTGGGGTGGAGCAGGATGGATGGATGGCAGCACAAGGTTTAACGCGCTTCCTAGAACACAATTGTGAATTGTGAAGCATTGGCTTAAAAAAAAAATCTCTCATTTAAGTCTTTCAAACTGTGGCTGGGTGTGGTCAAATGAAGTGACAGGGAACAAAACCACAGATGGGGACTGCTACTATCATGGCACTTGCCCCATGTTGTCTTTCCTTGGAGAATAAGTAACGGTGTGTTATCTAGGAGCCCTAGATTGCTTATTCTAGGATTCTCCTTGGGTGCTAGAATTAGATGACTCTGACTTTGAGCCCAGTTTCTGTTCTGAGTTTCTAATGCTTTCCTGAGCCATGCTTATTCTGTAACATTTAATATGAATTTATTGTAAATGTAGGTTTTCAACTGTTCATAAATGTTTTATACCTTAAAAGAAATTCAAATTTTAATTGTACTCTTTTTCTTATAAGTGAAATGGCTGGAATTAACAATTAAATCTCAGATTATTTAGAAATGTATAGGGCGGTGGTGGTGCACACCTTTAGGTGGATTTCTGAGTTCGAGGCCAGCCTGGTCTACAGAGTGAGTTCCAGGACAGCCAGGGCTACACAGAGAAACCCTGTCTCGAAAAAACAAAAACAAAAACAAAACAAAAAAACAAAACAAAACAAAACAAAAGAAATGTATAGCTGGCAAAGCAAATTCTAGTACGAAGTCTTCATTAATCTGTATGCCAGCCCTGGGTGACGGTGAGGGACAGGGCTGTCCGCTCAGGGTCGAGCATCCAGTGGTGGCAGGAGCAGAGCAGGATCACTAACTTTTAATTCTTATTTCATGGTTCTTTAGTGCCTCTTAAACTGAGAGCGAACTTGAAGAAGGTGACTGTGAAGTCCCAAGCACTTCCAAGGCTCCAGAAACTGCCACACGTACACGTTGCAGCTGTGCAAAGTCTTTTTTCCTGTAGCCTCGGTCCCTGCCTGTCCCTGTCTCTAATTGTGATGCACATGGATTTTTCCTCTGTAATGATTTCCAGAGATCTTTTCATTTTAGCTTTTCACTAGTATATACTAATTGAATAAAATAATGGGTTTTATTTGTGGCATGTGTGTACACACATATCATGTGCTTTGATCACGCTCATCTGCATTACTGTCTCCTGTTCCTGCTTTCTCTTCCCCATGGTCTCCCTTTTCCCTAGTAATTTTTCTACTTATCATTTCACACACGCACACACACACACACTCACACACACACTCACACACATGCACATACACACACTCTCACACACACACTCACACACACACACTCACACACACACACTCACACAGAGTATTCTAATCACACCTACCCTGATTACCCCCTCTCACATCCTTCCTACTCCCTCTGGAATCCTTCCTGACATACTCTCCTGAGATTCTTTCTTACTTTCATGTATGTACTTTTTTATCTATGACCCACTGAGTTTAGTTAGGTTACTTGTGTGAATGGATATGCAACTATTAACTGGAGCATGGACTCCAGTCTGAGGGTTTCTGTTGCTGTGAACAGACACCATGCCGAGGCATCTCTTATAAAGGAAAACATTTATTTGGGGCTGGCTTGCATGTTCAGAGTTCCAGTCCGTTATCATCATGGCAAGCAGCGTGGCTGCATCCAGGCAGACATAATGTTGAAGTAGCTGAGAGTTCTACATCTTGAACTGACTACAGCCAGGAGAAAACAAGCTTCCAGGCAGTTATGAGGAAGGTCTCGCCAAGCCCACCCCACAGTGAAACACTTCCTCCCACAAGGCCACACCTCCTAACAGTGTCACACCCCCCCCCCCCGGACCAAAATACTCAAACCACCACAGCAACATACTGGTGGCTACACCCCAGAAGAAAAATGGGTCCTTCTTCCTCAGAAGATATTAACTGCCAAGCCGCTTAGCCAGGGATAGAGCCTCCTGAGCCCTCCACCTTCCATTCTGGAGTGCTGATAGGCTTGATTTTATACGGGTCTTGTGTAGGTCGCAATAGCGGTTACAGGAACAGTGGTCATGTTATGTCCAGAAGACAGCACTTCACAGCACTCTACTATTCTCTACTTCTCATGTTATTTCTGCCCACTTTTCTATATGTCCCTGGGCTGTGTGCATGTGCGTGTGTGTGCTTGTGTGTATGAGTGCATGTGTGTGTATACGTTTGTGCATGCTTGTGTGTGTGTGTACATGTGTGAGCATGTGCATACAAGTGTGTGTGCATGCATATGTGTGTGCATGTGAATGCAAGTGTGTGTGCATGCATGTGTATGCATGTGCATGCTAGTGTGTGTTCATGCATGTGTATGCACATATGAATGTATGTGCATATATGCATGTGTGCATGCATGTGTATGTGCGTGCAAACGTGTGCATGCATGCGTGCTCATGTTAATGTGTGTGTGTGTGTGTGTGTGTGATACAAATGTCTCATTTAGAGCTGAGCACTCAGTGGTCATAGTACTTTGAGCAGTTGTGAGTCTGTGGATTAAATGCTGACCATTGTAAAGACAAACTTCTCTGTTCTTATTTTTAATATAGATTATGTATGTAAGGGAAAGCATAGAATATTTGTCTTTTTGAGTCTGATTTTTTTCTGCTTAACATGGTTTTAATTTTCAGAGATTAAAATTTTTTGAGTTAATTGGCTGTGAACACCCATTTTACTTAAAGTTTGGCTATGATATTTCAGCAAACAGAGAGGATACTTGGCAATTCTTGCAAATGAGAAAAGTTGTTTTCATTTATAATAAATGTTTTAATATATTAGAATAAATGCTCTCTATATAATGCTGTGTATGATAATTTTTTTAAAGTGTTTCTTTTCATCTTGCAGCTTGCTTTTCTTATGTTTTTAAGGGCTCACATGTTTTCCAAGACCCCTTTTTAAAGCACATTTCCGTATCAGTTATCTCTCAATTTCCATAAGGGTGGTGCTAGTTTGAACTCTCACCAACACCAAAGACTTTTATAAACCTATTATTGTAGACCTTTCCTAGAATATATACATAAGTAAAAAGTATTTAAACAGAATTACTCTTTATGGAAGGACAAGGCATCTTCCAGATGCACTGGTTATCAAGCAAAAACCCAGTGCCAAACATGGATTATCTTACATTTTAGATTGTTGGTCAGTGGCGTCCCATAGACTCTCAAACCAGGCTACTGCCATTGCTCCTGGTTACCTTCCAGAGCTTGGTGTTAAGAGTCTATTGCTTAAGACAGAGAGAAATCAAAGTAGTCCTGATCAGGAAATTTCACTGCTTCTGGCTAGCTTTTATAGTGCCAAGGAGGTGCTATTCATCCTACTAGGGGAGAAAAAATTACCCACAGTCTTACCTAGCTGTGTTGTAAACCCTACACGCTACAGTAGCAACCATCTTGACAAGATGTCCGCTAGGGTAACAGCGGCACAAGTGTTAGGAATAATCAACCACTTCCTGGTTGATTTTTTTAAGCCTGTTCCACGAGCTGATGGCTGGCTAGGTTAGAGGCCTTAGGAGAGAAGTAATTACCGTTGTTTGGCTAAATGGATCTAAGGTGGATCTGTCTTCTAAATACTTAAATGTTTACTCATAGACTAGTGCAGCTCGTAGTCTTTGTCAGAGAAGCTTTGCAATGGATGGTGAATAATACAGAAACTTGCAGCTGGAGAACCTGAAGAAAATAAGAGCTGTGGAGTGTTCAGTCCTAGACAGGGCATCTATATTACAACTCCTCACCCTTAGGTTCAGGGGTCTTCATGGAAGGGGAGGTCAGAAGTAGCAGAGGACAATTGTGAAACCATCTATTCTGCTGAGGCCGGGGACATTGTGCGTGTACTCACAGTGGCTGTAACTTCATACAAAAGATCTTCACGCTATTAAGCCACCCAGAATTCTAGCGTAGGTTGGGAGCTTGGACTCGAAATCCCACTCCTAAGCTGAGTGTTGCTTCTTTTGATCATTCGGTTCACATTTTTTTTCTTTTAGGAGTCACATATTTTCAAGATCTTTCTCTTTTAGAACACATTTCCATATTAGTTAGCTCTCAATTTCCAAAGGGCCATGCCAGTTTGCAGTCTCAGCAAACCAGAGACTTTTGAAAAAAAAAATGCTGATGCCTTCTGGGGGAGGGAGAGTCAGTTTACTTTGAATGTGGCCCTTGAATGTTGCCGATGTTCCAGAGAAGGACCCTACACCCATGCACATACCGGAAGCACAATATGGACTCAGTGGGTTTTTTAAAAAGAGTTCATGACATTGGAAGGGGAAATGGTGTGGAAGAAGTTAGAGGGTAGAGAGTATGGGGTGGTTTGACCGAAACACATACATTGTCACACATGAAATTCTCCGACAATTTTTAGTACAGCAAATTTATTTTAGTTTTTACCTGTATGCACTGGCTATAAGAGTATCACCTGTTTTATAGGATTCTATTATTGTTGTGAATATTAAAGCAACTTCAGTTAATGAGCTTAAAGTTATCAGAACAATATGTAGGAAACGATACACGATAATACTTAGCTCCTGTTATTTTTCTTATTGGACGAGAACATTTTCAGTATATAACTCACTATAGAACAATTATGTAGAGATCTAGAAATCTGATTATTTGAATCCCTGTCCAAGACTGAATATTAAAATAGTTTTGTAGTATAGCTCTTATGAAATGATATGGTTTAGGAAAATAGAAGATAAAATTGTTGTCAACTCTGGCAAAAATATTAGTGGGGATGTTTTGATAGCTTCCTTCCATCGTGTCACGGCACAACACAGAACAGTCGTTTTTACACTTCCAAGTTTTACTATCTGTGTGATTTTAGAGAAGCTACTTGTCTTTTTTAAAATTTATTTTATTTTTTTTAAATTAATTTGATTTTTACACTCCATATTCTGTTCCCCGCCCCCCCTCCACCCTCTGACTGCTCTACATCCCACACATCTCCTCCCTACCCCCTGTCTCCATGAGGATGCCCCCACCCCCATCCCATCTGACCTCTAAACTCCCTGGGGCCCCCAGGCTCCTGAGGGTTAGGTGCATCATCGCTGAATGAACACAGACCGGGAAGTCCTCTACTGTTTGTGTGTTGGGGGCCTCATATCAGCTGGTGTATGCTGTCTGTCTTTTTTTTTTTTTTTTAATTTAAAAATTTAAAACCATTTTGAGAATTTCAAACATGAGTACTATATTTACACCATTTTTACCCTTCTCTCCCACTTACAGTTCCTACTGTGTACTCCCTCTCAAAATCATGAAATATTGTTATTATTGCATACATGTGTGCATGTGTCATATACATACAGATTAAATAGATTAAATACAACCTACTGATTTGTATTTAGCGTTTTTCCATTTAGTGTTGATTGTTTGCATATGTGTTAAGGGCTGACCTATTGGAATTGAATAACCAAATTGTTTCTGGAAAAGACCGATTCTTTCTTTTCCAGCAGCCATTTGTTGGCTATAGTTCTTCATCTCCGACCTTGAGAGATTTCTCCCACATGAGTTGGTATGGTAGCTGGTATTGCCATCATGAGGGTCTTGTCTACGTAGCCATATTGTTGAGACTTCATAGATGCATAGCCCTCAAAACATCTCCTTTTTCTTAAATGGAGATATTAATTGTGTGGACAGCCAACGTTCGGGAAAGGGTTAAAATGAGATATTGCTTAGTCCAGAACCGGGTACAAAGTTTTTAATTATCAAAACTGTATTAACTTAGCTCCAGACCCCAGTCGGTGACTGGCCCTTCTCTAGCTCAGACAGCCCTTGGTAATTTACTTACCAGCCATGTGGAAATATTTGGAACTCATTTTTCTATAGGAAGTACTCATGTCTTTTCTTTTTGAGATTCCTGTCCCCAATCCTTTGGGGGAGGGGCGTGAATCTGTTTTGAGAGTCACTATCTGTGTGTTTCTTCCAGCCAAGAAAACGTTGCTCTCTGTAGTTTTTTGTTTTTTTTTCTCTGTAGTTTTTATTATGAAAAATTTTAACATTTCATGCACACATGTGTATGCACACATCCACATATTTCAATGTATTTCTGTCATTGTTATAAGTATTTATTAGCACATTGTTGCCACAAGTAATTTATTTGTCTTATAAAAATGTTTATAAGTAATCTATTAAGTGTATTTCTTTTTTCTTATATAATAGTTTCCTATTTCAATTTCAGGGCCTTTCACTTAAATGTGCAATTTGTGAATCAAATATGGTTAATTATCTAAAACACAAAATTACCTTTAATTTTTTTTTTACTCTGCAGTTTTCTTCATTTCTACAGTAGGCTCCATGGTGGGAAAGTGTTTACTTGAAGTCAATTACTTTAGACTCCTACGTCTATGACACAATACTGGTCTTAACCTGTTCTGTGGCTCACTCCTCCTAAGCATGTGTGAGCCACAAAGCAATTTGGTAAGTACTGAAAATCTGATAATAGGGATGAGAGAGGCAGGAAGAGATCAATTTGGATAGAAATTGGTGTGTCACCCTTGGAGGAGAGGACGAAAAAAGGACAGTGATTGGGAGAGAAGGAAGGGGATGTAGGAATTATGGCTTTGTGATGTTGAATGGGTCAAAATAAAGCGGCATTTGCATCAGAACAGCATAATCCAATATGTCATGTAAGACACTGAAATTAAACGTTCCAAAAAAAACCCTATTGTGGTTTGAATGTAAAAAAAGGTCTCTATAAGTTCATGTGTTTGAACACTGGGTCACCAGCTGGTGGCGCTGTTTAGAATGTCTATGGGACTTTTAGTAGGTAGAGCCTTGCAGGAGGAAGTACATCAACTGTATTTCTGGCTTTGAGTTTTGTTTTTGTTTTATGGGTTTTTTTTTTGTTGTTGTTTTGTTTTGTTTTTTGTTTTTGTTGTTTTTGTTTTTGTTTTGTTTTTTGTTTTTTTGTTTTTTTGTGTGTGTGTTTTGGAGACAGGGTTTCTCTGTATAGCCCTGGCTGTTCTGGAACTTACTTTGTAGCCCAGGCTGGCCTCAAACTCAGAAATCCACCTGCCTCTGCCTCCCAAGTGCTGGGATTAAAGGCGTGCGCCACCACTGCCCGGCTTCTGGTTTTGAGTTTTGCTGCCTGCCTGTACTTGCTTTCTCTGCTTCCCATATGCTGACGCTGATGCAGCAGCGTATGCTGACGCAGCAGCACGTATATTGATTCAGCAACACGCATGCTGACGCTGACGCAGCAGCTCAAGGAGCTGGCCTTACACTCCTGCTCTCACTCCACCCCACCATGATGGACTACATTCCCTTGGAACTATAAGCAAAACTAACCCTTCGTCCCTTGTGTTGCGTTTGCAGGCTATGTCATTACAGCAGCTGGAGAGGAGACCAGGACATACAACTGAAGGTTGAATGGGATTAGCTGGTTGTAAGAAGACCTATGTGATAAAACATTACTTTTCACATTGAAAGTTACCGTCGTGACAGAAAACAATGTTCACGAGCCTTTATTGTATCCCAGACCATGGAAAGGTTATCTGCTCATGAACTCTTCAATTGAGTTTACATTTATTTATTGAGCAAATACTTTTTTTTTATATAAGAAACGAATTGTAAATTTTTTTTATAAAAAAGAAGTATTTGCTGGAAATTAGAGATTCTATCAGTTCGGAAGATCTCAAATGAAGGCTCTTTGATCTGTTAATCTCGTAAGTGCCAAGTATAGAGGCTTTAAAAATAGACAAAACACAAAGCAAAGATACGAGAGCTTGTAGCTGCTTGGCAAATAGAATGTGTGCCTTGAGGATGTGTCAGAGATCGACAGCAGTTCCTTCTGGAAGGGGCGGGGGTAAGGAGGGTTTTCCTTCCTGTACACACATTTTAAAACCATCATTTAAGATGTGGACCATGTGTTTACTAACTCTTCTCCAAAGAAAACGGAAAGAAAATGATGAAGACTTTTTATAGTCTGTATTTTTAATAGCAACATACAAAGGTTTCATGGAAGTGTTTACAGACATAATCTATGTATATTTGTCTCCTGCTTCCTCAGTCAATGGCCCATGTCCACCCTCTTATCCTTAGCAATTCCTCTTTTGCCCTCATCTCATATGTCAGTGGTTCCCTTTCTAGTTTTCTGAGTCATACTTAGATTAGCACCCACATTTGTGCTTATGTATAAAATTTAAAAGCTGTGGTCAGCATATGAGAGGGAATATGTATTTGACTTTGTTAGTCTGCTTTTTCTCACTTAATATAATAATTTCTAGTTTTATCATTCTCCTAAAAAATTAATTTTTAAGAGCTGAGTAAAATTACATTGTATACAGGTATATGCTCATTTTCCTTATCTACTAATTTGTTGATGGACATCTAGGCTGATTCCATTTGATATTGTGAATACATATAGGCATGCAAGTGCCTCTGCAGAAGGATATACACCTCTTCAGATATATGGTCAGGACTGGTATATCAGGGTCATATGACAGTTTTAGTTTTAAAAGAGATCTCCATGCTTATGTCTATAGTGGCTGGTTGAGCATACATTCTCCTTAGCAGTGAATGAATGTTCTTTCCACATATCCTTACCAGCATTGTGTTTCTTTCTTTTTTTTTTAATTTTTTAATTGGATATTTTATTTATTTACATTTCAAATGTTATTCCCTTTCCTGGTTTCCCCTCCGCAATTCCTCTATCTCACCCCCACCCCCCGTTTCTATGAGGGTGCTCCTCCACCCACCCACTCCTGCCTTATCCCTCTAGCATTCCCCTACACTGGGGCATTGGGCTTCAGGACCAAGGGCCTCTCCTCCCATTTATGCCACATAAGGCCATCCTCTGTTACATATGCAGCTGGAGCCATGAGTACCTCCATGTGTACTCTTTGGTTGCTGGTTTAGTCCCTGGGAGCTCTAGGGGGTCTGGTTGATTGATATTGTTGTTTTTCCTATGGGGTTACAAACCCCTTCAGCTCCTTCAGTCCTTTCCCTAACTCTTCCATTGGGGTTCCCGTGCTCATTCCAATGGCTGGCTTTCAGCATCCACATCTGTATTTGTCAGGCTCTGGCAAAGCCTCTCAGGAGACAGCCATATCAGGCTCCTGTCGGCAAGCACTTCTTCGTGTCTGCAGTAATGTCTGGGTTTGGTGTCTGCATGTGGGATGGATTCCCAGATGGGGCGGTCTCTGGATGGCCTTTCCTTCAGTCTCTGCTCCACATTTTGTTCCCATATTTTCTTTAGACAGGAGCTCTTCTGGGTTAACAATTTGGAGATGAGTGGGTGACCCCATCCCTCAACCGGGGACCTTGTCTAACCTCTGGATATGGTCTCTATGGATTCTCCCTCTCCTTTGTTGGGCATTTCAACGAATCTCATCCCCTCTGGGTCCTGGGATCCTCTTGCTTTCCTGGTTTCTGGGACTTTTTGGTGGCTACCCCCAGCTCCCCATCCCCCATTGCTGTACACCTCTGTTCAATTTCCTGACCCTCTGTATATCATCACCGTCTCCTCACATAGTGTTTATTCATGATATCCATTTTTACGTTGGTGAAATAGAATCTCAAAGCAGCCCTAACTATTAGTCTGTATGTTTTGTGGTCTTTGGACTATATGTTGTTTGGCTTCGTGAAGAAATAGAGCATTTATCTATTACTATTTATCGGGTGTTCATCGTGTTAGTTCTTCTAGGAGCTAGATTGATCACAGAAGTCTTTTTCTGTGGAGACATAAGATCATTCTAGGCAGTAGGAGAAAACGCAGAACTTTAGGAGGAAGGTGGAGAAAGGGCAGACCTTTTGAGTGCATGTTTACCATGCATGGGTGGCCAGGAATGTTGCTCATTCATCCCTGGATGAAAGTCCAGGGAGTGAGCAATGCTTCACATCCCTCCAGGATGACAGGGCCAGCATCTCACTGAGTTTCCAGAAGGTTATGGATGTATAAAGCCATATTTGTATTTCATTCTTCATACCTTTAAGGTCTGCAGCTCTCCATAGCCCCCATAACACCACAGGAGACCAGGGAAGGTGTGTATTAAGTCTTCCCTCAGAGATTAGCTAAGGTTTTCTCTTTTTTCTTTTTCTTTTCCTTTTTTCTTTTCCTATTTTCTTTCTTTCTTTTTTTCTTTTTTCTTTTTTTCTTTTTTTAGAATAGAATAGAGTTTATTTAGGGCATGGGGAGGGAAGTTAAGAGGGTAGCAGAGGCAGAGAAAGGCAGAGAGAAGGAGAGAGTAGAGAAGTAGGGGCCAGCCATTACCACGGAGGGAGTCGGGGAAGGGAATGGGGAGAGACGGGGAACAAAGGGGCAAGAGGCAAGGGAGAGAAGTAGAAATAAGAGATTTCTTTTTTCTTTTTTTCTTTTCTTTTCTTTTCTTCTTTTCTTTTTTTCGAGACAGGGTTTCTCTGTATAGCCCTGACTGTCCTGGAACTCACTCTATAGACCAGGCTGGCCTTGAACTCAGAAAGCCACTTGCCTCTGCCTCCAAGTGCTGGGATTAAAGGCATGCACCACCACTACTTGGCTAGGTTTTCTTTTAAAATGATTAGAATGCTCAAAAAGAAAGAAGCAATGAGAGTTTGCTTGCTCAGGATCACTTGCATTGTTGATGCCTTTGTAAGGGAGGGGGCAGCAACCGTCCATATCTTGAAGGTATGGAAAATTAATGTGGCTGAAGGCAATAAAAGTAGCTAGCAAAATAATGCTAGAAATAGTGATTTTTTTCTTGTCCCTTATGTATCTCTATTAATTTAGAATTCATCATAAAGGGAATAATTTAAGTTTTTTTTTATTTTTCATTTATGAGGTAGCACATCACTTACAAGGTACTGTATTAAATACTTTGATATGTTAATTCATTTTATCCTTTTTAACATCCTTATTGCTTATTTCTGTCTCTGATAATGAAGCAGAATCATAGAAAATCTACACAATTTTCCCTGTCTGCAAAGCCACGAACGTAGCTGGGTTTCATGTTCAGGAAGGAGAACATAGGACTAAATCAGCATAGAGATACATTTAATCTTCCATCTATTCTGTCTCAAAAGTTATCAATTCACTTTAAGCACCGATGTCAGCACCTTTTGATAAATAATTTGACAGTAAGGGGGCATCCATGTTTTGATTACATGACATTAGAAATGTGACAAAGGTGGAAGTTTATTAGCTTGTATGTTCAAGCAGAGATTTGACTTGGCTTAATTCAATTTTCCAGATGAATAGAAAAAGAAATTAATACAAGGTAATATTTTATTGCGTTTGACTCTTATTAGGTAAACATGATAATATCTTATCTAAACATGTTAAGTGGTTAATTTTTTCATGTTGGAATATAAAAACTTAGTAGTTAAAGGATCAAATAAGCAAAAGCAATCAGCAGAGAATGGGAAGCTCGAACTCCAAAATCTACAGCATGGAATTTACCCATTCCATAAGACAATTTTTACTTTACTGAAGCACTAGATTTTATTCAGAAAATAGTACCAAGTACCAGAGCCTATAAAGAAAAATTAACTTTCACTAAAGATATCAGGGATACAGTAAAATATGAGGAGTTAATGTCTTTGCTCTTAGGATCCCTAAAATGTGCTACAAAGGTCTGGTAGTAAAAATTCTTTGAAGCATGTTGTGCTACATGGTAAGTTTTCTATGGAAAAATAAAATATGAAAGAATGTCCTTTTGTGCTTGCTAGCTGCTTCCCTGTGGGTCTCTCCATCCTTGGAGGTTGTTGGCCACCAGCCTATGAGGGTGAGGGGAGTAGAGTCAGGGGGTAGGGTTCAGATGGCTGTGAATACAATGAAATGACTTCCAGGAATGTCTTCAGTGAGACAGTTTCATTTTACTTGGGGTGAACAAGGGCTATATAGACCTTGAGGAGTGAGTGGAGATTTTCAGGGTAGGTGTACATTATTGGCTGGGACTGAAGTGCTGGGAATGATTAATTTACATGAAAGAGAATTCCAAGAACCTTTCTGGCAGGTTCTTATTGGAGAGGAAGTTAAACCTGTAATTTGGCCAAAGAATGTCCTCATAGTAGGGGAGATAGAGGCCATGCACCGGAGCTTGTAAGCTAAGAGCAGGGAATGAGCCATCCTCCTTTCTGCTACCAGTCTCAGGATGAGATTTTCAGGGTTGTATACATGTCTCCATCTTACTCTTGCTCCGGGCTGGCTCCCCAGGCCACACGTGCCCACACTTCCCAAGTATGCCTCCTAAATTCTTCTCCCTTTTCTTGATGAAAAGATCTAACATTGTATTATCTCTCATTTAACTATGAGAATTGAGGGAATACATAATTTATAACATCTTTCACTAGAATGTCAAGTAGCCTGTGCAGTGCACAGCTGATAGTGAAGTTTAATTCTTGCACAGGGCTTCTTGCTCAGGCCCTGCTCTATACTCTAGAACATAGCTTTGGACTCAGCTAGCATAATGGTCTGGGAGATCTCCACAGAATGGCAGCACCATCAATGTATTAGCCTGAATATATGTGTGCAAGCTGTGTACATACTATAAACATGTTTATTCGCATGTATACACTTAGATATGTTCTCACAGACACAAGCCACACACACACTTAGACACACTTAAATTCACAACATTCACACAAACACATACACAATCACACGCGTATACACCGAGACCACCATCACAACCACCACCACCACCACCACCACCACCACCACCAAAGCGAAATCACAGTAATCAACAAAACCAGCTGATTGATATCTCTCAACACCAATGGTATCAATTCCCCAATAAAAAGACACAGACTAACCAAATAAATGTAAAAACAGGATCCATCATTGTGATGCATCCAAGAAACATATCTTAACATCAAGGATAGACATTGCCCAGGCATAAAAGCACAGGGAATGTATTCCAAGCAAATGAACAAAAGAAGCAAGCTGCTCTGGACATTATATCATTTGAAAAAAAAATCAGACTGCACATCAAAATCAATCAAGGGAAATACGGATGAACACTCCATGCTCATTCAAGGAGAAATCCACCAAGAGAGCATTGCAATTATTAACATTTATGCATCAAACACAAGGGCATCCAAGTCTGTAAAAGAAACACTACTGCAGAATATTCATATATTGCCCTCACACACTGATAGTGGGAGACTTCAGTGACCAAAAGACACGTCATCCAAACCAAAACTAAACAGAAAAGTGCTGAAGATAACTAACATCATAAACTAAATGAACCTTTATAAATGGATATTTATAGAACACTTCACCCAAACACAAAAAAATAAATCTTTTTCTCTGTACCTCATGATACTTTCTCAAAAATTGGCCGCATACTCAGACACAAAGAAAGCCTCAAAAGATACGAGAAAATTGAAATAACATCCTATATTCTATCTAACCACCATTGCTTGAAGCTAGATATCAACAATAACAGAAGCAACAAAAGGCTTACAAATATATGGGAATTAAATAACTCACCAATAACTGAAAAATATGTCAAGACAGAAATTAAGAGGAAGTAATTACTTTCTGGAATTGAATGAAAATTAATACACCGTGTACCCAAATCTATAGGACATAATGATGGTGGTTTTAAAGGGAAAGCTCATAGCATTAGGGTCTACATAAAAAAAGGGATGAGGGGAATAGATATCTAGAGGCGCAGCTATACCATTCCTGAGCATATAGCCAAAATATGCTCCACAATACCACAAAGACACTTGCTCAACTATGTTCATAACAGCTTTATTTGAAATAACCAGCAATGGAAACAACCAAAGAATGGATAAAGAAAATGTAGTACATTTATACAATGAAATACTACTCAACTATTAAAAATTAAAGACGTCATGTAATTTTCAGGCAAATGTATAGAACTAGAAATATCATACTGAGTGAGGTAACCCAGACCCAGAAAGATGCTCAATTAGAAGTTGATATAGCTGTAAAGTGCAGGATTACCATGTTTACTGGCTAGTTTTGTGTGCCAACTTGACACAGGCTGCAGTTATCACAGAGAAGTGGGCTTCAGTTGGGGAAGTGCCTCCTTGAGATCCAGCTGTGGGGCATTTTCTCAGTTAGTGATCAAGGGGGTAGGCCCCTTGTGGGTGGTGCCATCCCTGGGCTGGAAGTCTTGGGTTCTATAAGAGAGCAGGCTAAGCAAGCCTGGGGAAGCAAGCCAGCAAGGAACATCCCTCCATGGCCTCTGCATCAGCTCCTGCTTCCTGACCCGCTTGAGTTCCAGTCCTGACTTCCTCTGGTCATCAACAGCCATGTGGAAGTAAGCCAAATAAACCCTTTCCTCCCCAACTTGATTCATGGTCATGATGTTTGTGCAGGAATAGAAACCCTGACTAAGACACGATGACACAATCCACAGACCCAGAGAAGCTAAGTAATGAGGAGGGCCCAAGGGGGTATTCTTGAATCTCACTGAGAAGGAGAAATAAAATAGACACCTGAGGTGGATGGAGGGAGAAAACTGGGTGAGAGAGGGTTTGGGAGGGTGTGTGTTTGGGATCTGGTGTGGGAAGAGAGGGAGAATCTGCAGAAAGGGCTGGGAGAGAGAAGGGAAATCAGTGGTGGTAGGGGGTATGCAATTTAAGACATGGAACAGGGGGGCTCACAAGAGTGTATGGGGTTGATGAAAGCTGAGATTCCTAGAAGTGGGGGATATAGAGGCTGATGTCACCTCCTGTAGCCAGGCAGGACTTCCAGTAGAGGGATGGGGACACCAACCCACCCACAAAATCTTCAGCCCCAAATTTCCTGTCTATAAGATATGCAGGGATAAAGATGAAGCAAAGATGGAGGAGATGACTAGACAATAATTGGCCCAACTTGAGACCTGTGCCAAGAGAGAGAACCAACCCCTGACACTATTGATGATACTCAGCTATGCTTTCAGACAGAAGCCTAGGATAACTGTCCTCTGAGAGACTTCATACAGCAGCTGATGGAAACAGATGCAGAGACACACAGCCAAACTTTGGGTGGAGCTTGGGGAGACTTGTGGAAGAGTGGGAGAATGATTGAGGGAGCTGGAGGGTCAATGCCACCACAAGAAGATCTAACTTGACCCACAGGAGCTTACAGAGTCTGAACCACCAATCAAAGAGCATGAATTGGCTGGACCTAGGCCCTGTACAGGGATGTAGCAGATGGGCAGCATGGTCTCCATGTGGGTCTCCTAACAAATGGATCAGGGGCTGACTTTGACTCCGTTGCCTCCCTTTAGATCCCTTTCCCCTAGCTGGGTTGTCTTATGTGGCCTCAGTGGGAGAGGATAAATAAATAAATTTTATTTATTATGCATCTAGTCCTGCTTCAACTTGATGTGCCAGGGTGGGTTGGTACCCATGAGAGGGGCTTCCTTTCTCAAAGAAGAAGAACGGAGGATGGGAGAAAGGGCTGTGCGAGGGTGCAACCGAGAGAAAAGGGAGGGGAGATGTGATTGCGACATAAAATGAGTAAGTACATAAATTAAGGAAAAAATGGAGAGATCTCATACTAATAATTTAACAGCACACCCTAAAGCTCTGGAACAAAAAGAATAAATCATACCTTAAAGGAGTAGATGGCAAGAAATAACCAAACTGGGCCTGAAATAAATAAAATGGAAACAACAACAATAATGACAAACAATACCAATGCAAAGAATTAATGAAACAAAGGGTTGTTTTTTTCCTCAGTAAAATCAATAAAATTGGTAAACTCTTATCCAAATTAACTAAAAGGCAGAGAGAGAAGATCCAAATTAACAAAATTAGAGATAAAATGGGAGATATAACAATAGACACAGAGGAAATCCAGAGAATTATACTTTAAAAAAATTATTCCACTAAATTGGAAAATCTAAAAGAGATGGAAAAAATATTCTCCATTAGATCAAAATCAGATAAGTGACTTAAATAAAGTCATATCCTCTTCTATTTAAGTGTAATAGAAGCAGTAATTAAAAATCTCCCAAAGAAGGAGAGGCCCTTGGCCCTGTGAAGGTTCTATGCCCTAGTTTAGAGGAATGCCAGGGCCAGGAAATGGGAGAGGGTGGGTTGGTGAGCAGGGGGAGGGGACAGGGGACAGGGGTTTTTTTGGTGTTGTTTTTGTTTATTTTATTTTATTTTTTCTCTTTTTTTGGAGGGAAAACTGAGGACGGAGGTATCATATGACATGTAAATAAAGAAAATATATGATAAAAAATGAAGAAAAAAAGAATTAAAAAAAAAGTCTCCCAAATAAAAAAGCCCAGGGCCTGATGGCTCAGAATTCTACCAGATATTTAAAGAAGAGCTAACTCCAATACTCCTCAAATTATTACACAAAATAGAAGCAGAAGACACATTGCTAAATTCACTTTATGAGACTATACTTATCCTGACTCCCAAACCATATAAAGACTCAACAGAGAAATAGAATTACAGACCAATTTCCCTTATGAACATAGATGCAAAAACTTCAATAAAATACTTGCAAAGCAAATTGAAGAACACATCAAAAAGATCATCCACCATGATAAAGTAGGCTTCATCCCAGAGATGCAGGTTGGTTCAATATATGAAAACCAATAAATATGGTTTACCATATAAACAAACTGAAAGAAAAAAAATACATGATCATCTTATTAGATGCAATAAGCCCCTTAACAAAATCAATCCCACTTCATGATAAAAGTCCTGGAAAGAGTGGGCATACAAGAGCCATGCCTTAACGTAATAAACACAGTTTACAAAAAGACCATAGCCAACATCAACTAAAATAGAGAGAAACTTAGAGCAATTCCACTAAAATCATGAACAAGATAAGGGTATCTACTCTTTCCATAACTATTTCAGCATAGTGCTTGAAGTTTTAGCTAGAACAACAAGATCACTGAAGGAAACCAAGGAATATAAATTGGAAAGGAGGGAGTTCAAAGTCTCGTTATTTGCAGATGATGTAATAGTAACATGAGTGACTCTAAATATCTCACCTGGAAACCCTTACAGCTGTTAAACACTTTCTGCATAGTAGTTGGATACAAAATAACTCACAAAAATCAGTAAGCCCTTCCAGATATGAATGACAAATAGACTAAGAAAGAAATCAGGGAAACAACCCCTCCCACAAAAGTCTCCAATAATATAAAGCTTGGGGCAATGCTGGCCAAGCAAGTGAAAGACTTGAGAGATAAAAACTTTTAGACATTGAAGAAGCTGTAAGAAGATGAAAAGATCTCCCATGCTTATGGATCAGTAGGATTAATATAATGCTGTGGGCAACCTGATACAGCCCCATATCCCACACCTGGGATTAAAATGAAAACAAATTCTCATAATGTTTTTGTGGTTTTCAAAGAAACCCAAACTCCAAAACTGTCACTTCAGAGCCCAGTGAGGTTAGATGTCTTGTTCAATTAAAAGGAGTTAGTAAGTCAGTAACAGGGAGTACCCTGGTCTTTCTGTTTCCAAAGTCTCTCTACTTTTCTCAGCCCAGCTCCCTACGTGCTGGAACAGAATTATGGTTCATAAAACATAGAATGAATTATGGCTCGCCACAGCACGATGGAAGCAACTCATACAAATCAAGGAGGCTTATGTGACTTGTGATTCTGGACTTGAGTATGACCTGTCACGTGGTCTTGAGATTTTATAATGGGGGCTCTATAGAGGGAACCAGAGAAAAGGTGGTATGGATGATCTGAATGCTTATATCCTCTAAAGATTTGCGTTGGGATTCTAAACCCTTGGTTGATTATTATTACCAGCTAGATTCTTTGGGTGGTGGCTTGGCCGTGAGACTAGAACACTTAAGAATGGGGTTTGTGGAGTTTGAAAAGGCAGATACGTTACAAGACTAGACAACACAGGCTCTAAAAGCAATAAGTTATTAAATGAAAACCCCAGTGCTATATATGGGACACCTTTTTGGAAGTTATTGGTCGGAGAAGTCTAATAGACCCCCAAAACAATATAGGCCATTGCAATTTTTCTTGGTTACCCACTAGAACAATTAACGAGACCCCCAAATTCTTTAAAAATCCATACACCTAATGTGCACAGTATAGAGAAATCAATCTGAACTGAGCTGGAATATTCCTTCCTGCTGGCTGGCTCTCATGGTCCTGGATGATGCTATGTGGGTTGCTGTGCGATGAAGACAGGGATCATCTAGCTGTGAGCCCTACAAACTATAACACCAACCCTCCAGAAAAGATGTGCCCATTGATGAGATTGGTGGCATTACTGTTATGGGGGTAACCAACGACTCTTTAACTGAATTTGAGGTTTGTTATAAAAAAACCACTTCCTGAATACTTATGTTTAAACTCACAAGACTCTCCTAGACTTTAAATAGAAAAGCCCATCCTTTCAGTACATGGAGATAAATGCAAAGACCCACAGCTGTACAAGATGCTGAGGGTAAAGGATGCTTAAAGGTTCAGCTTTAGACAAGAAAAGTGTATCATCCCCTTAAGGCTTAGGGAAAATTGTGGAAGGGGAGACAGAAATGATGTAAGAGCCAACAGATTGGGTAAAGGGCTTCCAAAAGACCATCTTCTAAGCAGGACACAACCATGGCTACTATGAAAATGGTCAGAATGGCCATGCATACTCATGCTGTGTCAGCCCCTCCCAAAAACTGGCTAGGGGACACATACACATGTGAATTATGTATTCTGGTGCCTCACTTCCTCATATTTTACGCTTCCATCCTGTCCCTACCAGCCTATACATTTGTGTCCTTCACTAGTTTTAGTAAAGATGGCATTTTTTTTCTTATAAAAATTCTAAGGATAATTCACCTGCTACCATGTGAGGCTCCAGCTAGAAAGCACCATCTTTAAGTGAGAAAGCACTCTATCTTTCTTTACCCTTGATAGGAACCTTATAGACTTCAGACGCATAGGACATACATTTCTATAGTTTATAAGTCATATAAATTGTTATAACACCCTGGAATGGTTAGGACAGGGAAATGATTCCAGAGAAATTAGTTACAGATTATTAAATTTGCATGTAAAAGAATCTAATCTAGAGGAAATGGGAGAAGAATTATAGAGATACTTGATAGTAAGCTATGTGATATTCAGTTTGACTTTTATTTTTGGGTCCTTGTTCATCCAACATCACTCAGACTTGTATGTGTTTAGATATTTTCTAAGCAGTATGTTAAAAATTAGTATCTGCTTGGCTTTAGAGGTTCTCAGTAACTAAGTGTGTGGATCTCAAAATCTATATTCTCAATAAGCCTTTCAGTGACAGTTTTGTCAAGCAGATGACCCAGAGATGACAGCCTGCAACCTGGCCCCAAGGCTTGTAAATGAAAAAAACAAAAAAGTGACTTCAGGGATGTATCAAATTTCTGAAATGTTCAATATTTAAATTTTTTCCTTTTATCTAAAAAAAGTGAAGAATTATGTCAGGTTAGGACATTCAAATTGACTTAGCAGCTCTCTCTAGGGAGTCTTTGCCATTTGGCTGTTTAGTGTCTGGAACCCATTGATGGGTAGTGATTGAAATATGCAGTCCTTGAGTGCAACAAGACTTCTGGAAATATTTCTTGACTCAAAATGCAAATGAAAGCTAGTAGTTATTCTCCCTACAACACCAAGCTTGAGCATTAATGTCTTAAGCATTCACATTGCTAAGCCACTCTTCTAAGCTCTATAAGCTAGAGAGTTTAGTGAGGTGGGAACACTGAAAAACATGCCTTTCTTTGTATAGGAAAGAACCTTCTTAACTCTTTTTGTTATCAGCATGAGGTTGAGAGATATATCTCAACAAAGAAGTGATTAAGGGATGTCTAACAGGTGAGTTTGCTAATATTAATAGCATTCTTCTGTTTCTGACTCCAGTTGCAGGTAAGGGTTTGACTGGCCACCTCTTTCAAGGGCAGCCTCACTGTAACTCTGGTTCAGGAAGAAAGACTACTTTTTTTTTCCATTTTTTTTTATTAGATGTTTTCTTTATTTACAATATCTCCTTTTCCAGGTTGTTTGCCAATAAATAAATAAATAAATAAA
>JADRCD010195956.1:0-11283 GCA_019843815.1 Montemys delectorum | reverse complement strand
ATTTGTCTTAGTCAGGGTTTCTATTCCTGCACAAACATCATGACCAAAAAGCAAGTTGGGGAGGAAAGGGTTTATCCCTCTTACTTCCACATGGCTGTTGATCACCAGAGGAAGTCAGGACTGGAACTCAAGCAGGTCAGGAAGCAGGAGCTGATGCAGAGGCCATGGATGGATGTTCCTTACTGGCTTGCTTCTCCTGGCTTGCTCAGCCTGCTCTCTTATAGAACCCAAGACTTCCAGCCCAGGGATGGCACCACCCCTTTGATCACTAATTGAGAAAATGCCCCACAGCTGGATCACATGGAGGCATTTCCCCAACTGAAGTTCACTTCTCTGTGATAGCTCCAGCCTGTGTCAAGTTGACACACAAAACCAGCCAGTACAGGTAGGGATAGGAGAAAAGAGAGAGAGTGGGAGAAGGTGAGACCATACCACAAAGAAGTACACTCACTGGCTAGTGTCACTGTAGCTGGCACACTGGCCACGGCTCCCGCAGGCATCCGAGCCACACACTGGTACCGTCCCACGGTGTGATTGTTGAGGGCAGCAATGACAAGGGTCCCCCGGGTGACGAGGACACCCAGAGCATCATCTGAGCCGTTTAGCTCCTTCCCGTTGAAGCGCCAAGTCACGTTCACCCACGGTGGCTCCACCACACAGCCCAGGATCACAGTTCCTCCAAGCTTCTGGACAGTGGACATGGGCTGGACGGTGACCTGAGGAACCTCATCTGGAAAAAGAACAGCGATGCAGCGATGAGCTGAGGCCCCCCAAAAAACTGCCATCACCGCCACCGCCGCCACCGCCTTTTGAGAAACTCTAGATGGCACCCAGGTGGCCATCTAGAATTCGGCACCGAGGCAAGCGGCTCCCCACCCCCACCCCTGTTACCTGACCACCTTATGCCTATTCCTCACCCCCGTTACCTGACCACCTTATGCCTATTCCTCACCTCACCTGTTTCCAAAAAGCCTCCTTGTTATGGAAGTGATAATGCAGTATAAAAGCAAGCGCTCAGGCTCTGGAACTGGACAGACCTGTTAGATGAATCCAGTGCCGCTGCTGCCTCTTAACTGTCATTCTGGCCTTTCTATAAAGTGAGGCTGGTAAGGCCTGACTCAAAGCATTCTCGTAATGCTGACAGAGTATGCAAATGGCTTTGCTCATACAGTCAACGCACACTACAGGCAGCTGTTTTTAATACTACTCCTCTTCTACTAGTATATGTTTGACATTACTAAAATACAAAACCATAGCCAACACGGTACTGTCCCGATCGCTTTTCATCCGGGGCACTTGAGTGTGGTGCGCCCTGAAGGTCAGTCGAGATGTCGCCCTCCTAAGTACCCTAAGCTGTTTCATGCTTTCACCTGACATTAGGACAAAGGGCTCTTCGGTGGGGTGATGGGGCAGGCTGAGAACGGGAAGGAAAACACTCACTCAAATCAGCCAGGCAGCCCGCGGTGGCCAAGAGAATCAGTGTAACCATGGACCACTCTCCCTGGCACGTCGTCATCTTCCCACGAAGGACGGCGTGTCACAGAGGATCCCGAGCCCAAGTCCCATAAGCCGCGGGTGACACGTGCAGAGATGCTCCCGCAATCCTGTTGTGAGAGAAATCGGGAGAGTGGCCATGGTGAGAGTATCTGGTGCTTGACTCATCTCTCAACCTTACTCCAGCACACTTGCAGGAAGCATTCCAAGTGGCCGTGCTGCCGGAGGACCAATGGGGTGCTTCAGGACTCATCCTCATCTGAAGGATGTGTCTTATCAGGATTCCTCCTGCATCAGGAGGCAATTTCATCGTAGAGACAATGCTAGAGCCTTGTCTAGGGACTGAAGCGAGGTCAGGGGAGCCCAAGGTATGGAGGGGCTAAGAACTATGGAAAGGACACACAGGGGCAGTGAGTATCTATGTCGGTGAGGGTAGACATGGGGAACAGACGAAACCATCTTCTTCATTCACAGTCAGAAGTTGTGTACTCACGGCTATGTGGCATTCTGTGCTGTAGTGTAGAACATCGGACTTAAACTGTTAGACGTAAACTGAGTTCCTCTTTGGGGGACACTCCTCACTAATGAATCCTAGCATCCTAGCAATGATTCCTGAAAGCTTTACTTCTCCCATGCTCCCCAAAACCTCACCTTTGTCCTTAGGAATTTTTATTCTCAAAATAAACCTGCTGTCCTAAGCTTGTCCACAGTGTCTATTGGCCCAAGCACAAACACAGCCAGGTGCCGTGTCAGCCAGGACTGTGTACTGCCTTCCACATTCTCCCTGCCTCGGGGGGGCTGGAATTCTGGGGCTTCCACCTCCAGGATTCACAGGGCTACATCTTTTTCCAGGACAACAGTCCTCTTACAATCTGACCTCACTGCCTTTCCAACTGTCCAACAAACTATCAGCCACCCTTCAGTTCCCACCTAAAATCCTCCGTTCTCCTCTTCCACAGTTAATCCTATAGCTATGGTTCTTTAAAAGACTCTTCAAAACCACAAAGTCCTAACTAATACACTCTTCTGAAACTTCCCAAGGCATCATTCTGTGCTTCCAGCTGATGTAGGTGTAGCATTACCAAATCAGGAAGATGGATCAACGCCTTTATCAAACAAAGATATCCAAACAAAGTCCAAGAACAAACAGGCAATGCTCCAAGGACCAGACAGTGGTTGAACACCATGCCGTCATATGCGTGTGGCACTATTTGTGAATATGTGAAGTAGAGTTGGAGCATTAATTACTTATTATTCTTATAGTCACTTTGGGGTACATGCACACATGTGAGCAGAGGCCAGAAGTTAACATCAAATGTCCTCGATCTCTTTCTATCTTATTTTCTTTCAGACAAGGTCTCTTATATAACCTAGATCTCAGCCAGACAGTGGTGGCACACACCTTTAATCCCAGTACTTGGAAGGCAGAGGTAAGTGGATTTCTGAGTTTGATCTACAGAGTTAGTTCCACGACAGCCAGGGCTACACAGAGAAACCCTATCAAAAATAATAAATAAATAAATAATTGAAAAAAAAAAAAAAAAAGATCCCTAGAGTCCACAAACAGGGTAAAGCTGGTGGCGGCAAGCCCTGCGGATCTTCCTGTCCCTGTTTCCCCAGCACTGGGTGGTAGAAGGCACATACTGCTGTGCCAAATTCCTGTGTGGCTTCTGGGGATCTGAACTCAGGTCTTCATGCTTGTGTTGCAGCAAGTATTTCACTGACTGAACAACCCCCGCCCCGTCCCAGGACCATTCCCTGGTGGCTTACAAGAAAGGGTTTAACACATAAGCATTATAATATTCTGCTTGCTAGAAGAGGAATATTAGAATAATATTAATATTAGAATAATAATAGAAGTAATATTAGACAGTAATATTAAACAGTAAAATTAGAAGACTGCTGTTTGGAGAAGAAAACATTACTCACTTAACACACAAGTGTAGGCCTCTCAAGAGAGAAGGGTGTTCAAACATATTACCAGCAGTCATTTATACAATTTTTGTGGCTTCAGATATTACACTGTTCAAAGATTTCCTCCTTCTTCCTTTCTCCTTCCTTCCTTCCTTCCTTCCTTTCCTCCTCCTCTGTGTTTTGTTTTGTTTTAAGAAAAGTTTTCTCTATTAAGTAGCCAGATGTCCTGGGACTTGCTAGGTAGGCCAGGTTAGCCTAAAACTCAAAGAGATCCACATGCTTCTGCCTCTCAAGTGCTGCAATTAACATGGGTCACTATACCCAGCCAAAGAGTTTCTAAGAAACTTCTTTTTAGTCCTTTAGTGATGAGATCATAGGGTAGTGTCTGAGACTGATAAACCTATGGGTCACAAAGATGGAAGGAACCCTAATGACAGTAGGTCACAAGAGAGTTAAGATATCTATATATTTTTTCTTTGAGTGTATTGCAGGATGTGCATGTACATGCATACATGTGCATATGTGAGTGAATCTCTGTCTCTCTCTGCCTCTTTGCTTCTGTCTCTGTCTGTCTCTCTTTGTGTGTGTGTGTGTGTGTGTGTGTGTGTATGTGTGTGTGTATGTGTATGTGTGTTTACCAAGGCAAGATCTGTCGCTGAATTCAGAGCTCACCACTTTGGTAAATCTATGGAACCTAGTTAGCCAGTTTGCCCTGGGGATCCCATCTCTATGTCCTGAGCACTGGGATTATAGGCAGGCTATGACACCCCCTGGGGCCTTTATTACCTAGCTGATGGGGTCTGAACTCCACTTTATCCATGGAGCCATCTCCCCAGCCAAGGAAATGGTCTGACTGAAAATGGGGTTCATAATCTTATTCTTGAGATTCTCAAAATGTCAATTAAGGTTTACAGCTGTGATAGGACTAAGGTTAAACTGGAAAAGTCATATAAGCTTGGGCCTTAAGCATGATTTCTCTTTAACATTCTTATTCAAAAACGTCTTTGTTTAAAAGGTTGACTTGAGAATTTTGACACCCCATGGAAACTTCTGCTCCAGTTATAATAATTTAAGAAACCCAAGGGCTGTTACTCATGAGGTGAAACACTGGATGGGTGCTGCTGGGGACAGCAGCAGGGTGAGAGGGCACCTGCTCCTGCTCCAGAGACAGCTACACCTCACACAAGATCAATGCTCTCATCGGCTCACCAGCCCTGTGAGGTAGGGGGCCATGATCTCTACTTTACAGCTGAAGAAACTGAGAACCAGAAACTTAACAGTGCATGGTTGTGAACCCGTATGCTGGGGTGAAAGCCGCGTGGGCTGCCTCCAGTGCCCTGCACTCTCTGCTACTCTGGCTACCTTTCCTATCAGGATGCTGTACCCATAGATTTTATCTTTTTTTTTTTTTTTTTTTTTTAACAGATTTGAAATAAGACCATTGACCAGACAGTGATTCCTAGAGGAAACACCTTACCAAAAAGTATACCTTTCTGTATCATTGGGTTTTCAGATCATTGGGTTTTTTTTAAAAAAAATATTTTATTTACTTATGTATATGAGAACACCATTGCTGTCTTCAGACACACCAAAGGAAGGCATCAGACCCCATTACAGATTGTTGTGAGCTGCCATATGGTTGCCAGGAATTGAACTCAGGACTTCTGGTCAGTGTTCTTAACCACTGAGCCCCATTTTTAAGATTCTTAATCAACTTTCCCCCAATGAGATGATGTATTAAAATAGTGCCCCACATGAGTTCCTCGTTACAGGGCTTCTTTTTTTAAGGGAACTAACTCGTTCATGACATGCCCCAGTTTCTCCATCTCCTTAAGGAGACTGGCACCAACTTTCTTCCCAGCCCAGGAAAGGCAGATGGGGAGAGGGCTAGACTGAGAGGGAATAAGAACCTGAAGCAGTAAGAAGCAAAGTGGAGCAGTCAGAAGAGGCAGGCCAAGGGCTGCTTCTAGTGCACACAGAGGTGCTTGGGTTGTAAAATGGACAAAGGTTTTAACTGAGAGACTCAGCCCAAGCCCCCCTACTGCTTTGATAGTGCAGGCCAAACAATTGCTGTTACTCCTGAACCCTTGGCAATTAAGACAGCTCAAAATGAAAACAGCTCTCACTACTGTTGCCAGCCATCATCCTGAGGTTTCCTTTTTGAAAGGCAACAATGAAAAAAGAGCCGATATGTTAAGAGAGTAGAAGCAGGAAGGAGAGAGATTCTGAGGTCTCATTTTGTAAAACTAGAATTGCAACTAGAAAAAAAAAAAAAAAAAAAAGCCAACAACAGTTGTGTGGCCCTGAAGGTTTTTTCTGACTGGCTAGGGAAACTGAGTTCCGAGTTAATCATTTGAAACAGGGTCTTACAGCGGAGCTCAAGATGGCCTGTGGCTCACTATATACCTCAGGCTGGTCTTGAAGTCAAAGCAGCTGCTCTGCCTCGACTGCTTAACACTTTAGAGAGTTTTATAGGTATGATCCATTGACCACATCTGGCTTAGATTTGTTTTATTTTTAATTTGTAGTGTTAGGAATTGAACCCAGGGTCTGGGCACATGGCAGGCACGTTCTGTACCATGGAACTACACAGTCCTGAATTTTTGACTGTTTGCTTTGAGATGTGCTGGTGACTGAGACAAGAACCTTAAATATTTTATATTGTGGGCACGTCAGACACTTCCTAGACCCAGGTGCCTACTGTGCTTGATCACATAACAATTCTAAAGGTGTGAAATTTAGAGAAATTTATTTAAAAACATACAAACATATATTTGTAGCTATATACATCCATTTATCTATCCATCATCTATTATCTATCACCTATCAGCTATTTATCACCTATCTATCACAGATCTATCATCTATCTACCTATTATATACATATGAATGTTCATATATGATATATATATAAACACGTATGTATATATGTATATATAGGTATATACATATATATATATATATATATATATATATATACCATGTATATACATGGGCCCTCAGGGTCTCAGTTAACTCCAGGAGGCTGCCAAGGAGCGGGGTCTATTTGGCAATATTAATGATAATCTACTGTCTGCTTTGATTCTAAGGTAGAGATGTCTCCTAAGAACCTTTTTAAAAGTATGCTGGGGCCCCACAAAATCTGAATGTATTCAAATCTGAGGAAAGAGATGGGGTATTAAGTATGTATGTGGATTTGGATGTCATTCTCCCATATGGATTTCTGATTTCACACAAACACACACACACACACATGCACACACACACACACACACACACACACACGCATGCACACACAGACGCGCACACACGCACACACACACACACACACACACACACACACATACCCTAAAATCTAGTATAGAATTACTTATGATTCTTAATGATTCTTAGGTGTTAAAAGGTCTGCAGTCTTATGAAATAACAATTTTGTAAGATGCATTTGTCTTTGTAATCTATATATAGCTATGTATATTTATGCACAGAGTTTCAGACAGAGAACCCAACTGCAATGTGAAATAAACCAGGCATTTTCCAAGTTGGAAGAAGACACCAACCAGTAAAGCGTGTTATTTTCCTTGGCAACATAAAAATATGTCTGGATCCATCTTATTTTCTTACACATTTTCTCAGAAAAAAGAGAAGAAATTATCAAAATATCTAAAGTAGACAGACGGGAAAACGACTGCTTGCCGTGAATTCTAGTCCACAAGGACTAGTGACTCGCCATTTTTCAGGGTAATTTGCACATAAACTTTGTCTGAGAAGCTTCACTCTTGATGTACATATTCCCCTCTGAAATACTTGGCCTCCTGGTAGCCATTTCTGAGGCAGTCTAAAATCAACTGCAAAATACACCTTTCTGGGCTTGAGAACACGCATGAGGAGTTGTGGCCTTTGGGGATTTATTTATTTTAATGTTTTGAGAAAATTACAAACAACGGAGAGCCTATCATCGAAGGCAGCCTGTTCCACTCCTCGCCACAAGCCTGGTTGAGCCCATGGAAGAGAGTGAACCTCCGTATGGGCCACCTCTCAGTCTGCCTCATGGGCTCAGAAGTGCATCCTCTGTAGGGCCCGCACCAGTGACAGGGAAGGGTAAATCAAGCAGACCATAGGAGACTCCTCAGGAACAGGTGACTGGCAAGAATGAGAGCTGACAGAGCCTTTTGTTCTGCTGGCTGAGAAAGACTAGACAATTAAGTCTATCTGCCCCGGTGCATGTTTTGACAGGCTTCCAGCTTCGTGGAGTAAGATCCCCCTCCCCAGAGCAGGACTTTTCTACAAAAGATCATACTGAAGGAGGCATTAGGAAATCACAAGCATTTATTTCTCAGAGGAATGAAGATAAGAGTTTAGAGAGATTTAGGAGAAGGGATTTCTAAAAGGGTTACTAAAACACCAAGTACACACCCTTGAAAATATATGGTAAAAGAAAAAAAAAAATGTTTATTTTTACTTAAAACGTTGTGCTTTGCCCACAGACCTAATTAAAAGGAAACATTTTAAAATTGGAAGGACCTCAAGAAAAATGCAATATGGTTTAGAATAACATCTAGTGTGTTTCCAGGCAACTGGCTCTCCCAATTAATTAAGCCAGGAGACTAGGGTGACAAGTTGGGTCTCTGAATCGCACTCCAGTATTCGGCACCAGCTCCTCTTGAGGCTTTCAGAACAGGTTCTGAGCGTAGCTCCTTAAGCATAAAGATCACGTGGCCTGTATCGGCATCGGTTGCAGTGGGATGTGTGTGCGTGTGTGTGTGTGTGTGTGTGTGTGTGTGTGTGTGTGTGTGCGTGTGCATGTGCGTGTGTGTGCGTGTCCTGTATATTTGATGGGACAGGGTCTCTCAGTAAGCTCTTCGAATCCACTAGGCTGACAGCTCAGTGAGTTTCAGGGTTCCACACCTATTTCCTCAGTGCTAGCGTTACAGGAGTGTACCCCCGCCCCCAGTCCATCTTTTGTACATGGTTTCTGAAGATCTGGACTCAGGTCATTGTGCTTGTGTGACAGGCACATTACAGATGGAGCCGTCTCTCTGGCCCCATCGTAACGTTCTGTAAGGTAATGTTCGCCATTCTTATCATAAACAATCTATGAGTCTATAACAATCTAAAGCGCACCTCTGAAACCCTCCATGATACAAACTGTGGGATGACGGGAACGCTCTAAAGTGTACCAAACAACAGGTAACAACTGGTTACCCATCTGGCTAATTAACAAGGAACCTAGATTTCAGGCTTGCTTTAAGTTACCATGCAGGGCTGGTGACGACTCCACTGGCCTGCAGTGTTGTAGATTTAAAATCTGAAACATCTACCTAGACCTCTCTGGTCCTCCTTTCCATCCTTCTCTCCCTCTCTCCCACCCTCCCCTCGGTGCCAAATCCCCTTTTGTGTGTTAACGGAGTACATCTGTGCACGTGGTTGTGTGTGCATGTTCATATGCAGGCGGAGGCCAGAGAACAACCTTGGATGTTGTTCTTCAAATGCCCATCCACTCTGATTTTGAGGCAGAGTCTCTCACCAGTCTCTTACCCCCTTATAAGCTAGCCCGGCTGACCAGCAGCCCTGAGATGCAACTGTCTCCTACTCTCAGTGCTGACACTATGCACGTGGAGCCCTACTCTCAACTTTTTTATAATATGGGTTCTGGTGTTCAAACCCAGGTCCTCTTGTCTCTTGCAAGCAGTTTACTAAGCGATCACTCTAGTTCCTCCTCCTCCTCCTCCTCCTCCTCCTCCTCCTCCTCCTCCTCCTCTTTGTGTGTGTGTGTGTGTGTGTGTGTGTGTGCACACGCGCATGCATGTATGTGTGTGCTTGTTGGGGGGCAGGGAGAAAGTCTTGCTGTGTAGACCAGGCTAGCCTCAAACTTGAGATCCTTCTACCTCAGCTTCCCTAAGTGCTAGAGTTATAGGCACGTGCTACCACGTCCAGCTCCATTCTGTTGTCAGGTAGGGGACAATTATAATGGTCTGATGTTCTCAACAGCCAGGGCTACACAGAGAAACCCTGTCTTGAAAAACCGAAAAAAAAAAAAAAAAAAAGCCAAAAGAGGGTGCCTGATCCTCTAGGACTGAAACTACAGAAGTTGATAGCCACCATGTGTGTATGGGGATCTGAACTTGGGTCCTCTTGAAGAGCAGCCAGTGCTCTTAACCTCTGAGCCATCTCTCCAGTCCTATACAGATGTTCGCTGGAAACCAGCATTCTATATTCTAGTTTTCACCAATGTACATAGTTTAATTCTTGATTTTCTTTTCCCCCTCCAAATTAAGAGAGAATTAATGCACCAGGCTGTTTCTAAATAGATCTCTCCTTTAGTCTTTATCAGATTTTACGTGTGGGTTTATTAAAAGCTCTACATGTGCTAGGATGTATACTGGAGGAAAAGTATTGCGGTATAAAGACACTGTTAACAGTAACACATATAGCCAAATGTGGACTAGAAATGTACTAGGTACCCAGCAAATATACTTGAGCTCTTCTCCATTTCCCAGTCTCCGCTGCAGCTAGTTGAAGGTCATGTGACTAGCGATGGCCAGTAGGACAGGAAGATGCCATACGCTACCTCTAGGCTGAGCTCCCTCTAGGCTGAGCTCGGCATGAGCTAGATAGAGATCCAGGCCTGTCTCTCCGGGTGTGGTGACCGTAAGTCACATGTTTCTGAGCACAGAGCTACAAGATGGAAGGAAGCAAGGGGCTAGACTTGTGATAGAAGAAGAATTAAACCTTCCTTGCTCCAAACCACTCAAGGGCTGGCAATAGTCTCAGGGCCCACCTTAACCTTTATCCTAAAAGCTTGGCTCGTGATGGAGTCTGTCATGACGGGAGGTGATAAAGGAGAGCATTTTCGGGGAGAGCTTTCTGGATGGGGTGGTGCTTGTCTGGATTGAGCCTGTGAGGGGGTAGCCTCGGAAGGGAGAGGAGAACACCTTATATCAAAAGGGTGAAGCTGAGCAGATGGGAAAGCGGCGGTCCCTGTGCAGGCTGCTGCACTGAGCCATCAGGCACCTGCCTGATTTCTCTGGACTAGTGTGGTCGCCCACCATTTCCCGGTGTATCCCCTTGTGGTACTGTAACGATCCCTAACAAATGCCTCTCTCATCAGTTAAGTACTATAGGAAAGAACTAAAAACAAGTTAAGTAGGTAAAGGTCTAATCTTATTTGAATGACTCCTTAATCCTGATCAATTTATAACCATTAGCTAATACCTTAAGACACAGGCCGGTGAGGGGGTAGGAGCACCGTTGTAATCTCTTTCAAACAGTCTGCATGGACACTAATTATTTTGTTGACTTCTCATCAGATGCGATTCCATTACCAAAGCTTTCCCCTCCTCCAGCGGCCATAGAAGGGTCAGCTCCGCCATTCTCTCTGTTTGCATGCAGGAAGATTATCAGCTCTCTCTTTAACACAGCTTCTTTGCAGCCACCTCTTTAAGCCACTTGCTCTTTTGTGAGAGTTAATTTAATTAAAACTAAATAATATAATCTGAAAATCCACTTAAGGGAGAAAAAGAAAGCTGAGGGGAGAGAGAATGAATGAGTGGTTTAGGTCCCCCCTCCCCCCACATACACACACACACACACACACACACACACACACACACTTTCTACCCAAGAGATATCTTGGATACTGTGAGGACTTGTGACACTGTTCACCGGCCAGAGGCATCACCCTCGGTTCCTGGATCAAATCTTAGCGGCCCCCTCGTGCCCTCCTTCTGTTTTAGACAGGAATGTATGCTGAGGGTATTGCTGCTTTCCTTCGGGGCCACAGTGGAATTATTCAGATTCACCTTGGAGAGCTCATATCCCACTTTGGAGACTAAGCATAAAAGGTGACAGATGGGATGCTGAGACAGAGCCGTGCTGT
>JADRCD010195955.1:0-17762 GCA_019843815.1 Montemys delectorum | reverse complement strand
GTGTGTGTGTGTGTGTGTGTGTGTGTGTGTGTGTGTGTGTGTGTGTGTTGATGCTTGGAATTGAACTCAGGTCCTCTGGAAGATCACCCAGTGCTCTTAACTGCTGAGGCAACTCTCTAGCCTCAGTATCCATCCATCCATCCATCCATCCATCCATCCATCCATCCATCCATCCATCCGTCCGTCCATCCATCCATCTATCCATCCATCCATTCATAACATTTCTAATGGATTCTCCTTTAGAAATGTTAACCTGAGGAAGTGTTTCTCCGAGAGTGTTTTATTGGGGTGTGGAAGAAGGGCACCCAATCAGGAATCAAGGTATTTGTACACATGACTTAATTCTCCCCCATGAGTTCTTTGCCTTGTAGGAATTGATCGAAATCCCAGGCTCCCAGCTCTACAGCTAAACTATTTGGTGCCCTTACTTGATTTGGTGAAGCACCTTCTGATTTTAGCTTGAGGGAAGCAGATTATAGCTCCTTTGAGTTTGGGGTTTGCTGTTCTCCACATAACACCTCAATTTCTAGGTTCTCAGGTCTTGATAATTTCGATCTGTCAAGATTTTAAAGTCTAGCATCATAATTATAGACATTTCCTTCAGTGTTTTATGATAAGAACTGGATGGAAGTGGTATGTTATTTTGGGAGCATGGATTGCATTACACAGAGAGGCAGATGACAAAGCCGTCAAGAGAGAGAATACATAGCAAAGAGGAAATGCACCCACAGAGCGAGGAAGCAAGGCACAGAGGAGACTGTTGCCATGTTGGAAGGGTTTCCTGCTTTGCTTCATCTGACAACAGATGAAACACTAATAAGTTTGATCTTACCACAGATGGTACCAATGGCAATAGAAAGATTACTGCTTCTGAGCAGAGGACTGGTGCATTCAGACAGCAGGTTTGCTGCATGATGGAGTGTGTGTGTGTGTGTGTGTGTGTGTGTGTGTGTGCAGATGCATGTGTGTTGTGCACCCATGTGGTCAACCTTGAATGTCAGTTCTTGTGTAGTTGTCCACCTTGGTGTCATTCATATTTTTTTTATTTTGACACAGAGTCTCTTGCTAGGACCTGGAGTTCTCTGATTAGGGGCGACTGGCTGACTGGCAAGCCCAAGGATCTACCTGTCTTTGCCTTTGAAGCACTTGGCTAACTTGTGTGTGCCATCATTAATGGCTCACTAGATGATTCCCAGATGTTACAGTCATATATTTGTAACCTTAGGTTTTAATTAATTAATCGATTGATTGATTTTCTGAGATGGGTCTCATCATGTAACTCTGGCTGGCCTGGAACTTGCTGTGTGGGCTTTCAATTTATGGAGACTTGCCTGCCTCTGCCTTCTGAGTGTTGGGATTAAAGGTGTGTGCCACCATGCCTAGCTCACTTTTCTCTTTAAATGCCCTCCATATTAGAGGAAATCTCATAGGAGACTAACTTCAAGCTGAGTCTGAAGTTCTTTTGTCTGTAACTAGACTTCTCATTTCTGAAGTGAGAAATGTGATTTCCCAAGAATTTCAGTCATAGCAATTATTTTATTATTATAAATTAGACTTCATTTCTCAGGGCCAGCTACATAATGTGTGGGATCCAGGGCAAAATGAAACGGACTCTTTGTTCAAAAAGCAGAAGAACCATATCTTTAAGAGTAGACACTAAAAGATCAAGTTTTCTCCTTTGGTCACTAGCCTTTCCCTTGACTTGTCAAGGAGCTTTGAGAAAATGCTGTTTAGTGTCATTCTAAGTAAAGAAAGATTTAAGACTTTCAGTTGTTGGCATGGGTTGTACGGTTCATCTTTATGTAGTGCAGTGCTAGTTAAAAATGCAAATACAAGAGCACTTGCTTCACATGCAGAAGCAGTAAAATCACACGTATTCTATTTCATACTTCATCTAAATTTATGAGTATTTTGTTTGCTCTGGAACAATAGAGCTATACCATGAAACAAAACCCATCATTTTCTCTTCTTGCCGTGTGCACATCCTGCCTCCACATGCCTCAGGGTGACCAGTGAGCAAGAAAAGTTCAGAAGGAAAATGATGACACATGGACTCATCTTTGGTTTCTTTCCTTTCCTTTCCTTTCCTTTCCTTTTCCTTTTCCTTTTCATTTTCCTTTCTTTTCTCTTCCCTTCCCTTCCCTTCCCCTCCCTTCCTTCCTTCCTTCCTTCCTTCCTTCCTTCCTTCCTTCCTTCCTTCCTACCTTCCTTCCTTCCTTTCTTTCTTTTTGAAACAGGATCTGGCTGTGTAGCCTTGGCCTGCCTGGAACTCTCAAAATAGAAAAAAAATCAACATCACCCTCACAGAGATCCACCCGCCTCTGCCTCTCAATGCTGGTTTGTATGATGTATGTATTAATCAGATTACCTTATCTTTGAAATTTTCTCATATGTAAATTTTCTCATAGCGTAACAAATTGACTAATACAAGGAAATAATCCTAGTTAAGTGTGGTGGTTTGAATAGGTATGACCGTCGTTCACTCATATGTTTGAATGCTTGGTCCATAGGGAGTGAGAGTGGCAGTATTAGTAGGTGTGGCCTTATTGGAGTAGGTGCGGCCTTGTTGGAGGAAGTGTGTCACTTTGGGGGTGGGCTTTGAGGTCTCCTATGTATCTGTGTGACACATAGTCTCCTTCTGCTGCCTTCAGATCAGGACATAGAACTCTCAACTCCTCCTCTAGCACCATGTCTGCCTGCACTCTGCCACGATTTCCACTATGATGATAATGGACTAAATCTCTGAAATTGTAAGCCAGTTCTGATTAAATATTTCTCTTGGTAAGAGTTGCCATGGTCATGGTGTCTTGTCACAACAATAAACCTTAACTAAGACAGGAGTGAGAAAGGGTTGTTTGGTAATGTGTGTTCTTCAGAACACCAGCTAGCACTTGCTTTCTACATTCACAGCAAATTCCATTTGAAAGAAGGGATGACCCTGGGGTTATAAATGCCTTCCTGCATTGTGCGATCCAGATAGCATAGTTATGGGGAACTCAGATTAAGTCCTGCTGAATGCAATGTCTTGGGCTCCACTAAAGTTTCTGTGTTAAAAAGGTGTCAACCATGATGACATCTGTGAGTAGGGTGGCAAAAAGTGGTGACAGACACACATGACAGAATGGTTAGAGTAAAAGAATGCCCAGGTCAGCAACCCAGGACACTGGCTCTGGTGTCTGAAATTCAATGGATAATTGTGCTAGGATTACTTATAACATTTATTTGCTAAGAATAAGGAACGGCAGCAATGACTCATGAATTTGTTATTTTTTAATGTACCCACTCTTTGGTATCAGGAGGAAGTTACTTGTCTCCAGATAGAGTAGCCATCCTTTGGATTTAAACCCAGACCATCTTATCACACTGTGGTCTTGTAGCCTGGTGTTTAAAGAAAGGGGATAGAGAACATTACAAAAAAAAAATCCAATTTTAATTATAATAAGTGATTCAATCAGAAAACACTGAGGGACAATTGCTTCAGACTTTTTTTTTCTGCTTCTGTTTCCCACTTATTCATTTGTTTCCTTACCGTGTTTTAGTCTACGTGCTAGAAATTTATACAGTGTGAATTATTAGAGTAGTAGAGATCATTGCTGGAGTTATCTATTATAGACTCACAAACTTTCACCCCAGAGCTCAATGACTAAAAGCAATAGCATTGTGACTCTGTGCTGAGGGCAGAGCATAGTAGGTGCCTTATGGTGTCTATTGCCATGATAAAATATCACGACCAAAATCGACTTGGGGAGGAAAGGGTTTATTTTGCATACACTTCATCACAGTTCATCAGCAAAGGAAGTCAGTCAAGGCAGGAACCCAACTGGCAGAAGCCTTGGGGCAGGAGCTGATGTAGAGGCCACAAAGAACACTGCTCACTGGCTCATTCCTCCCTACTTGCTCAGTTTGCTTTTTTTATAGCACGTAGGACCAACAGCTCAGGGGTGGCACCGCCCACAGTGGACTGGGCCACATCAATCACCAGTTAAGAAAATGTAGCACAGGTCAATCTAGCAGGGGCATTTTCTCCATTGAGATGGCCCTGGTTAGCCAGCCCAGGGGGCATAGCACATTTGTTTGGTAGGACTGGTATATTATGACACTGGTAGCACTCAGTGTCAGGTGCTCTACTGGCCAAGGACTGGTCTTGTTCATTCTTGTGTGCCACAGAAAACAACAGCTGTTGGCTGGAATCAGTGAAACTGACCACACTACCTCCATTTGGTCTTCAAGAGTCATCTTTTCTTTCCAGGTATACTCACCGTAAACAATCCAGTCCCTCTTTTCCCTCCTTTTTGGCCTGTAAGTGATCCCCAAATATAGTAAACTTTATTTAAAAAAAATACCCCCAAACAAAAATCAAATCTACTCTTTCTGTTTGAAACTTACCCTCCATAAAGGACTGTTCCCCCCAAATTACTTTGATGATAAAAATGTGTAAGGGTCCATGCTTCACTGAAGAATGATACCCCAGACTCAAATAGTATGCAAAAGCAAAGGGTGTTTTATTCTGCATAAATCCAGGATGCTGGGGTCTACCATCTTCCAAGATGGAGTCGAGGCAGCAAGATTGCATGCTTGATTTGAAACAAGGGAATTCCAGGGAGGGGTGGGTGACCTCTATCTTAATCTGTTGGCTTTATCTCTAGGGATATTTCAGAACCATTGCAGGGGAATGGGGAGCATGGGGAATGGAAACTGCTGCCGGGGAAGTCTGGACGCTGTTGCTCACCCATTGTCCTTGCCTCAGGCCATGTGCCAGGGTCTGGACTTGCTTGGACTTGCCCAGTTCTTGGAAACAGATTTAGGCCTAGTCTCCTGAACTGCCAGTTTGAAGCCTGTCACAGAGTCAGCCTTGCCTTCTCTCTAGAAGCTCTGGTTTTCCTGTTCTTTTTGAGCGTAGTTGTATCAACAGCATCTTCTTACTTTTTATTTGTTCTCATGATTACAGTGGATTTGTGTGTCTACTCCCTTTCCCCCCTTTCTTTCCTTTTGACACCTTCCTGCTTCCTTCCTTCTCCAACCAGCCAATCCCAACCTTTTAATTAATGTATTTGTATCACTCATATTTAAGGGAGTTTTTTTTTATACAGTTGGCTTTAAATCTTTCATTTGTTTGTTGATTTTTTGCTTATTTGAAATTAAATTTTTGTCTTCTCTTTCAGTCCTGCCTTTTGCCCTCCCTTTTCTACTCCACCTTCTTTTTCTCTCCTTCCCTCCTTGCCTGCCTCCCTTCCCTCTATCTCTCTGTCTCTCCCTCCCTCTCTTCCTGCCTTCCCTCCCCCTCCCATGTTTTTGATGCAGGGTCTCATTATGTGGTCGAGGTTATCCTTACACCTGTGATGCTCCTGCCTCTGCCTCAGGATTATACTAAGTGTGCACCACCATTTGGGTCTTACTTACTTTTATTTACTTTACCTTTTATAGGTCTCCTTTCTTCTTTTTCCTGCCTCACTTTGATGCAATTTTTTAAATCTCTTCTTAACTTGCTGACTTATTATTTAAAAAAATCCCCCCACCGTGTGTGTGTGTGTGTGTGTGTGTGTGTGTGTGTGTGCATGTGAATATACATATGTAATTGTTTTATTTTTGGTTGTGCATGTGGTCTCTCACCTAAGCACTACCTTCCAGAGGCAATGTGACACTTCATTACATGTACCAACCTTACCTCAGCACCATTCAGCTTCTCTCCCTCTGGACTCCATGCTATTATAGGAATATGTTTGTAGACCCCACAAATCTGCCTGCTGTTTTGCTGTTAAGGAGTAGATCATGGGCTGTGAGATGGCTCAGTGGGTAAAGGCACTTGTCACCAAGTTCCACAACCTGAGTTTGATCTGTGAGACCCACATAGCAGAAGGAGAGAACCAGCGCCTGCAAGCTGTCCTCTAATCCTTATGCTTGCGCTGTGGTGTATGCAGCCACACTATGAAATACTATTCTGTTACAGAGGAAGCAGAGTTTGAGGCCAGAGTATAACATGAATCCAAGAAGCAGATAAGCTAAAGAAACCACTTATAAAAGATCTGTAGTGGCTATTCCTGGTTGTCAACTTGACGACGTCTGAAATGAATTACAATCCAGAATTAGAAGGCTCACCTGTGGCCCTAATCTGGAGGCTGAGAGATACAAGTTTCTGACCTGAATCTTGGCATAGAGACCTTGAGAAATAGTGGCTACGAATCCCACAGGATTAACATAGAAAGCTCTATGAGTTCAAGGTCATCCGGGGTTAAAGGTGTGGTGGCACACACCTTTAACCTGGGCCACACTTTTTGCTGGAGATGTATATAAGGACATTGAAAGAAGGAAGGCTCTCTGCTTCACCTGCTTGCCTTGTGGGACTGAGCAATTGCTGGATCCTTAGACTTCCATTCACAGCTGCTGCCGTGACTGTTGTTGGGAGTTGATTGTTGGGAGTTGGACTACAAACTGTAAGTCATCAATAAATCCCTTTACTACATAAAGACTAAGTTCTGTGACTCTAGAAAACCCTAACTAAGACAAATTGGTACCAGGAGGGGGGTATTCCTGTGACAACCTGACCATGTTTTGGGGAGGACTGTGGAAGGACTTTGGAACTTTGAGCTAAAAGAGCCACTGTTAAGAACTCTGTGGAATGTCTGTGGGAGCTTGAAAGATCATGTTGAAAACAGTACAGAGATGGAGGCCTGGCTTGTGAAATTTCAGAGGGAAGATTAAAGACTCTTATCAGGGCTATGTTGTTTTGATTGTGAAGATTCTGTGGTTCTGGTTAGCTGGGGCTGAAGTATCAGCTGTGATTAACAAGATACCAGAACTACTAAAGTGAAAACTTTACATTACTGGGACTATTGATGCTGGTTAGCTGGAGCTAAGAAATTAGTGGTGATTAAGAAGAGACCAGCATCATTGAGGTAACATCTTCTGGGAAGTGTTTTCTGACAGCACAAAGAGGCTCTGTTCCAGAGATAGCCAAGGTTGTACCTTGTGCTGCAGCAGGACTTGGTAATGTGTAAGAGTCATCCAGGTGGTACTGGTTTTGAAGGCATGAAGGGGTCATGAAGAGCAGCTGAGGCTTGGCACAGTGAGGGGCCATGAAAGGCCATTGGTGAAGGTGCAGCCTCAGTTGCAATTGATGGCCCAGAACTGAATGGATCATGCAAAGGAGTTGAGGCTTGGCACCATGAAGAGAGCCTATGAGAGGCTATTGGTGAAGCCTAGTTGCAGTGAAAGATCATGTTTTAGTGATGCCAGTACCACGAATGACCACCAAGGACAGCAGCAGCAGTGGAGTACAGGCATCTGGAGCCCAGAAGACAAGATGTGTGTTACAAAGGGCAGAGTTAGAAAAGTGACCAAAGCCCTTAGAGGAGCCCAGAAGATTGTGAGTTGGATCCCAGACACTGGTTTTGCTTTTGATTGTGACTATGCCCTGATATTTTTCCCTCTTAAAGGAAGAATGCATTTTAGTGGAGCCCACAGTTAAGAGACTTTGAATTTTAAAAGATATTAGACATTTTAAATTGATTGAACTTTTAATATGTAAAAACTGTGGGACTTTAGATCTTGGGGATGAATAAAAACATAAGGGTTGAGGCTTAATAGTGATGTGTTTGTGTGTCAAGTTAACAAGGGGTCAATTGTACTGGCTGGTTTTGAGTGTCAACTTGACACAGGCTGGAGTTATCACAGAGAAGTGAACTTCAGTTGGGGAAGTGCCTCCATGAGATCCAGCTGTGGGGCATTTTCTCAATTAGTGATCAAGGGGGTACGGCCCCTTGTGGGTGGTGCCATCCCTGGGCTGGAAGTCTTGAGTTCTATAAGAGAGCGGGCTGAGCAAGCCAGGAGAAGCAAGCCAGTAAGGAACATCACTCCATGGCCTCTGCATCAGCTCCTGCTTCCTGACCTGCTTAAGTTCCAGTCCTGACTTCCTCTGGTGATCAACAGCCATGTGGAAGTGTAAGCTGAATAAACCCTTTCCTCTCCAACTTGCTTCATGGTCATGATGTTTGTGCAGGAATAAAAACCCTGACTAAGACAAGATCATATTGGAAAAAAGAGATTGTCTTGTCCAATTCTATTTGTAGAAAATTCCCAGAGCAAGAAAACCTTTCTTCCATCTGTCTTCACCTTTTTCTCTCTCACTCTTTCAATAAGTAAGGATAAAAAAGTATAGCAAATCACCTTTTGAAATGGCCATGGTAATAAGTAAAAAGCATTCAATTATCCACCTTGTTACACTTCTGGTGATGTCTACTCCCTTCCATAGATGGAGAGTTACACTTTCTTTTCTCAATAACTCCCTTTAGCAGTTACTATGGTGATCTACTGCTGACCCTTTTGACAGCTTTGTTATATCTTGGGCATTGTTGTTTTTCCTGTTTTACAACTTTGATGAAGTACCTTTCATCTGCTCTATAGCTCACTTTTGTTCTCTCTTCCTTTTGCTCCTCCTCCCTGCCTTTTAAAAACATTTACAGTTGTGCAGTTTTAGGATACTCATCATATTCAGTCACCCCTGAAATTGCATCTAAAACGTTTTATCATCTCCAAAGAAACTCTTTTCCCATTAGCACCCCTCTCTGGTTCTCTGAAAGCTTTCTGAGATTCACCACATTGTTATGTACATTAGCACTTCATCTCTTTCTGGGACTGAATTTGTTTCATGGTATAAATATGTTGGGTTTTGTTTGTTACTCAGTGTGGAAGTTTGGGGTACTCCTATTTTGTTAGTAATGGTAATGCTGCTAAGAACATCTATGTCCAAATTTTGGGTTAAGTGTGTGTTTTTGTTTTCTTCGATTTGATTGAATCCAAGGAATCTAAGAAATTCCTGGATTGCATTACAACTAGTCTTATTCACCTTCATTGGAAGAGTATTTTGCTGTGTATAAAATAGTAAGTTGATTTCTTTTTTCTTTTAGTATTCTGTTTCTGCCTTCTTGCTTGGGTTCACCTCTTAACTGGAACACAGCTGTAATTACCTCTTTTCTGCCTTTTTTCCTCTAGATCTTCTTAAGATTTTTTTTTCTTTTCATTGGTTAGATTTAATTGCATGTGTCTTGTGAAGTTTCTTGAGCTTGGAATTCATTGAACTTCTTGAGTGGATCTGTAGTTTTCATCCATTTTGAAAGACTTTTGTTATCATTTTTTCTTTTTTCTTTTTAATCTTCTGTTTATTTCTCCCTCTCTTCAGGTTTATAATAAGTTGCTTAAAATAGTTTCATTAATTGTTTAAAAACTGACACTTGATACTTTTAGTCCCTTTCCAGATGTTGTCTACTAACCTTTTATTCTGTGCCATCTATAGTTCTATGACTTCCTTTGAATGCATTGTTTTTAATTTTGTTCTGGGCTGTGTTCATTTGGAAATACCTTGGTCCCTCAAGTTTTATGACTAAGAATATATTTTTTTAAATAGGACTTAGACAATCAATGTTTAGTGAGAGCTATTTTGCTCTACAGTTGGAACAAATCCATTGCAAGCATTCTATACTGTATGGACGATGACATTATCCCAAGTGTGATTGTTAGAAGCAGAAACTGTCCTCAGTCTTGTGTAGCTTCTCCTTCTTAGAAACTCTTTCTGTGTTTCTAGCTGCTTTAAGTGTTTTTGTTGCACACAGGCCCTGTCAAAATGCAGTTCAAAACTCTATTGAGACTCTCTCCATTTCTCTCACCCACTCTTTCTTTAACCCTGTCATATATGGAACTGTATGACTTGATAACTCCAGGCAGTCTGGCCTACTTGGAGACTCAGTTTCAGCTCTTCATCTTAGATAATTTCTCGTCTCTGGCTCCCCCTCCCCCACTTTATTTCTCAGGTCTCAGGAATCAGTTTGCTTCATTGTTTGATACCAGAATCTTGTTTTGTACCCCATGTATATTGTTTGGGTCATTCTGAGATGTAAAGTAGAACCAGATCCTGTCCCTTGAACTCCTCAGATGTGAAAATAGTACTCACTTAAGAGGGTAAACTCTTCTATATGTCTAATGCACAGATAATTTATGGATATTTACATCATAAGTAAATAGTGAGTGATTCTGGGAAGAGGGATGGTGATTGGGAGAACAACTTTCACTCTGTAGAGCTTATTTCTGTTTTGCTTTTTATGATATTTTCCCCTATAATCTATGACATATGATGTTAGTGTGTAATAAACTTTCTTATGAATGCATTTAACTTTAAATAACCTACTGAATACTGGGTGATGGGGAAACTATTCCCCTCAGTACTTGGCTGGCAGATATCTAGTTACAATCATCTTTCATTCTTTTTCTTAAGTCTAAGGTGATGCCGAGGGTCAGCTTTGCTTTTTGATTCTATCTTCTAAGAAGCATGGTGCTAGATATTTGTTTAGATCCTGAGCTTGACACAGGTCTTCACACATCTTTTAGGATAATATATAAAATATATGCCAGGGTGCCAAACCCTTCAGCTTTTCTGGAGTCTTTAGCAATTGACTCCCAGATTCTACTTCTATGAAATTATCCTCAGGAATTATAAGAGAAAGCATGCAAAGATTTACAGTCTAGGATGTTTATGGCACCCTTTTACATGACAATGAGATATTGAAAAGCCATAGATATCTAATACTGAATTGCCAAATTGAGTTTGGGCCATTATGAAATGGAAGGGTCTTATGGTTACTAAATATTGAAATACTAAGCACTAATAAACATTCAAATGTTATCTTTGTAAAGTAAAAAACCAGCTGTCTGCTGAAGGTATATACAGGAGGATTTTAAATCAAGAAATACATATAGAAAGGATACATATTAAAATGGTTATATTATCCATTTTGTTATTATTACCCATATATATATGTGTGTGTGGGTGTGTATATACACCCCCCCACATACATATATATATGGATAACATATGCATGGTCTAGAGGCTGTGTATTAAGATGATAATCATGTTTATTCCTCAGTGGCAGGATAACGAATAGTCATTATTCCAGCCCATATGTATAAAATATTTACAGGAATCTTAATCTTGCATAATAAAATTTTTGGTTGACATTACGGAATATATTATCTTGTCTGGAGAGCCACCTCTTGGTTCATACACCTCTTTTTATTCCATTTCCCTTAGTTACTTGTAGACAAGGAATAGAGGACTCCCCAGATCTGTTTTGTTTTTCTCGTAATTGGTGTCATGCTGATCTAGGGTTACTAGGCTCCATTACAATTCTTTCTTTTTCATAGGCTATTTTTGGCTGTCTCTTTTCATGTCTAGCCCTTATCCTCCATTTTTAATTGCAGTCTAATGTACTAGCTCCTGCTTTCTTCACTCTGTCCCTCCCTCTTCTCTTTCTGTGCCACAACTCTATTGTTCCTTTGCCAAAAGTCCACCAGCTTTGCTTTTGCTAAGCCACAGTCAATACTTTGAGCCTCTGAGATGTGTCTAAACTCTTGCTCCACCCAATGCACTGTTTATTGCTGATTTCCTTTTAGTTTTTTCTAATCTTTATTTCTATTTTTTAAGCTTTGAGGTAGCTGAAGAGGACTTGGGGAGAAAATCTAATATGGAGCTGTAAAGTTAGTGAGCTATATTGGGTTATTCCCAGTCTCTGTTACTTCAGTGTGTAGAAGTGCACATCCACACTTAATGCGTGTTACTCTGTGTTTCTTCCAAATGGGCAGAGTCAGTGTATTCTCTGTCACACTGAAGCTGGAATTCATGACTTTGGTCAAAGGAGGGTTCGGAGACATGACAAGAGGATCTTTGAATATGTTTCATGGTTGGACATGTCTCCTTGGGCTTCTGCAATCGTCCATGTAAGGAACATTCTAGAAACTTTTCAAGAATGCAGAGAGGTTGAGACCCAGAGAGTAGAACTAAAAACGGCCTATGGCTTAAGGATCAGGCAGCTGACCCACACCCATGGGGCGGGGGATCAAGGCTTGCTGTGGTACACTACTGAGATCTTGAAGTTACTGGTTATACTCCTAAGTATGGGGTTGTCAGTAGAGGAATACATGCTGATGATGCAGGGATAAACAATAGCACTGTCCTTGAATCATGGTCGCTGCATTGTGGCCACCAGGGAGATAGAAGCTTCTCAATTAGGTATAAAATATTTCACAGCACCCCCATCTTCCTTTGATCTTCTAAAATGATTCTGAAAGACAAATCATATTTAATTTTTTAAAAAAATTAAAGTACTTAAAAAACACACACAAAACATGTAGCCCTTGGCACCATGTCACAAATCTTAAAGGTCAAATTCCCTTTGTCTACATTTAATGTGAAGAGGGAATGTGTTGGGACTAGGTTGCCTCTCCTCTCCCTATCCTGCTCTGTCGACCTCTGTGCTAGAAAACACCTAAGAGCACAGGGCCAGGGTAAGGAGTGGAGGCCTGTTGTCTGCACCCACACAGCCCAGGGAACACTTAGTCAGTGTTAAAGTCCACTGTGTGGTGGGACTGATCCAGTGCATGTTCCAGGGAGTCTTGAGAACACGGTGATTCAGATTTCAGCAAGCCTGTGTGCTCAGGGTTTGAAACTGAGATTTGTTACGTAAAAACTAAGGCCCTGGGTAAGCCCTAGCCTCCACATCCTTGTGTGTAAGATGATGACCATAAGAGACTCTTTCTCAGAGTTTTGATATGAGGGTTGGATAAATTCCTCATGTCTAGTGCTCATGCTTGGGGCACGATGGTGGTAATAGTCACTTCAAGTATATTCTTGTTTTTGGTAAGGAAGGGACTCAGTTGCTAAATTTTCTTCTTGAAGAATTTTACACATGCATGTAATGAGGTTTGAAGAAAGAGAGAAAACAGAATTAACAGCATCACAGACTGTGTTCTGCACAATAGAAATTTTCGGCAGATGGCATCCGAGATGAAAAGTGATTTCATAAGGAACGGGCTTTCTCTGTGCTAGGTGAGGCTCCTCTTTCCAGCCTCAGGAGTAAAATTTCATCAGAAGGCCGAGTCCGGGGATCAGCATAGCTGAATGGCAGTATCTCTGTGGGGCAGAAATGGGATTGCGTGGATCCTGAAGAACACATTGAAGCTAAGGGGTAGGCTTCTTGCAGATGGGACTGGCCAGCAGAGCCCAGGTTAAAGGTTCCTGATTCCTTCTCTTGCTCATACCTCTGCTTCTAGCCTATTGCTGGAGACTTGGTGGTGGGTGACTTTCTCCTTGCTTAGCTGATTCTGTGGAGGAAGACCCCTTAAACAGGGTTATACTTTACATGGCACTCTGCAGATGATAGCATTGGTGCTGAGATAGAATTTAGAGAGTAAAGCGGGTGTATGGTCTACACACACAGCGCTAGTTACAAAGTGGATGGATGAAATGAACAGGGGAGCCACTAGGAAAACAAACTTCCTTTAGCTCTCAAATCCCTACTGCTTACTGTTTCCTCTGTTAGGTCCATGAACAAGCCATCCACCGAAGGCCAGACAGGGTCGCCATTCCCAAATTTTCCATTTTTAAAGTGGAGTGCAGGTCCCTGCTGGGTACTTGTGTCACTTGGAGAATAAGTTCATTCATTATCATGATGTTACAAGATGGAAGACCCCGCGGGCTCCTGCGGAGGTGGGGTTGGTGGTTGCTCAAGGCTCTGCTGACCACAAAGTGTGTTTCCTCGTGGTGGGTGGATCATCTGTGGTCACCTCTGCTCCCCCAGCTGTCTGCTGCCTTGGAGCCTGGGCTGGAAACAGGAGCTTGCTAGAAGGTGTTGGAGGCCGGCTGGGAGGGTGAGGTGAGTGGCTCTGTGTACACCCTAGAGGACCTCAGAACTGGAGGACAATGACTTTTGGGTGAACCCTTAAGTCCTGGCTTCATTGTTTGTTTGTTTGTTTGTTTTCTGTTTATGAGGAATAAAAATTAATGGTGTAATCTTAAGCCACAATGTTGAAGGAAGATAGAGAGGGAGGGGTTTGCTTTCAGGATGCACTTCGGGATGTGAAAGATAAGCGAAAAGGAAGAGGAAGGGGAAGAGGAGAGAGGAGGCATTCAAAGCTCCGGCCTCCTCTCCTATGTGGAAGTGAGAGCAACACTGGAGCCTGGCTCTCTCCGGCACCACCTGAGCCTCCCAAGCAGCACTTGGCAGCCAGCTTGGCTCATTAGCATTTCACAGCCAAGGGGCAGCTCACAGGATGTTCTCTGCAGATATTTATATTGCTGGATTAAAAATGGTCCCAGGGCATGGATTAAAAAACAGTCCCAGGGCATTCCTGGCTCCTATTCTTCCATATGGCCAGGCAGAAGCCACAAATTTCTTCATCCTGAAGAGGAACTTGTCGGGGTCAGATGCCTATGAAATCATGGTAACAGCATGTCATGCCTGCCCCTCCCCTGCCTTTCTGCCTGTATTCCCTTTCTTCCTCTTTCTCTACAGTCTTTGCTTTGTTCTACTTTTCAAATATACTGATTGCCAGAGGAGAGACAGAGCCCAGTGACCAGAAACAGTGCACATCCGCAGACCAGACTCTGCCATTCTGAGGCCAGATGCAAGAGATGTCCCTGAACGATGAGCTTCTCTTGCTAATGGAATGTGGTTGTCAGGGACATCTGTGCATCCATTTTCTCTTGCTGCTCTAGCAAATTAATCACTGCAAATTTAGTGATTTAAACCAGCTCCAAGTCATTTCCTCCCCGTTCTGGAAGTCAGAAGTACAACCACAGCACCATAGCCAGATCCTCTGTGGCGTCTCTCTGATGTGGGCAGGCAGTGTTTTCTTTCTGGGAGCTCTGGAGCGGCTCTGTTTCTCAGAGAATCCAGGCTCTTGGCTGAGTTTATTTCTTCGTGATTCTAAGACTCAGGTTTCTAGTTCCTTGATGGCTGTAGACTCCGGGCTTGCTGTTTGGTCTTAAAGTCTTCCTCTTTCCAGTTCAAGGTTTCCCCTCCAGCGACCCCAATGCCCTCTCATGCTTCCAACCTCTGACTTTACCTTTCTGCCGAATCTCTCAGGCCTCTAACTAGAGAAAGGTCTTCTGCTTTGAAAAACTTAACGTGATTAGGGAAGCTAGGAGAATTTTCCCATGTTAAGGTACCGATTGAGAGCTGTATTCCACCTTAAAAGTCCTTCTTAGCATATTCACAATCCCATGGATTCAGGTGTGGAATCTGGGAGGGGATTATTTTTTTTCATTCAAGATGTTATAAATAATTTATCAACCGCCTTAAAGTCCAGAGGTGGCACAGTGCTGCAGTTTTGTTGGAAAGCATTACGTTTTCACTTATTGATTGGCAGGGCCCACAGTTAGAGAAGGAAGGTTTCTGAAGTCATAGACGAGGGTGGGCCAGAGAGAACTTTGACCGTCAGAGAATCGATGTCCTTTTCTGAAGCTCAGAGCTTCTGAGTCTACCTTTTCACTGAAGATGGCCATGTGGACCTGAAGAGGTAACATGAGTTGGCCAATGTTATTGGGCACCAGAGATAAACTTGAAGTCTGAAGTGTGTGGGGGGGGAGGGCTTTCAGAATGTTAAAACTATTGTCCTTGTTTGCACTGAAGAAATAAATAACTGTGGTTTTCTTGGCTCTAGAAATGCCAGCCAGTGGCATTGTGGGTTGACAATGACAATGGCCTTTCTATAAAAATTTACAAGGTATGGCCAGCAAGAACCACTCCACCTTATTCTTACAGTGTCTGGGTGTCGTCATAATCATAATTCATGGTCTTTCCTCGTCATGTCATGACCACAATCCCTTCCTTGGGGTCATACAAAAATGTGGAGCTCATGAACCAACTGTTCTGGAGCTCGGAGGGAAGAAACCTGGCGAGGAATTCCATAGCCCTGCACCTCCTCCGCTCTGAGCTGAGGCAAACATTCTCCGTGGCTCTATTCAGATGTGCAGGCAGTGAGCCTAGGCCACGAGGAGACTGGCTCACTAGTCAAGGGCCTCCTTCTCTTGCCAACTCTTCTCACCCTGGTCTCCTCTTTATCACAGTCTAGAGACACCTACTTCCCTGGGATTTACATAAGCCTGAGCAAAGTGCAGCTCCGGGCTAAGAATACATCCACCCCCTATCCCTGGGCGATGTGCCTGGGAGGTATGAAAACTGAACTACTGTGCCTCTGACTCAATGAAAAGACAAATGTATGAAGAAACTACTGGACTGATGTTGCGGGGAGAACCCAGTTTTTTTAGCACATGAAGAAAGAGATGGGCTGTTATGAAGCCGGTCCTAGAGGGTAGAAGCTTTTATTTAAGCTCTTTTTTTGTTGTTGTTGTTTCTTGAATGCTTCAGACAGCTTTAGCCGTAGAGGTTTTCAAGTAGTGAGTGAGGCACAGAGATGATGGGAGACTGAAATAGGAGATGCCCAGCATAATCTCATCAGCAGCAGGGCAAGCTGACTGTGGGATTTGTCTGGGCAGCTCAGGCTTGGCTGGTTTTCTCACACACCAGAAACTCCCTCTGACTGCCAGATCGTGAAATGCTTAGACCTGTACTGTAGGACCAGTTCTTCCTGGGCAGAAAGCCATGGCCTTCAGTAGAACCATGGTATGTGCCGCCCCCGTGAGCAGCCTGATGTCTTCCAGGTCTCTAGATGCCTGTTGTAGTGTTGTCCATGGAAGGTAGCGTGTCTGTCTCTTGGCCCTAATAGCAATGTCCCCTGGTCGGGATGGTCATTACCAGTCTAGCTTGCTCTGGGTCGAGCTTCTCCTGCCCTTGCTTGCAGAAAGGTCTCAGGCATTGGTCAGTTTTTTCTTACACCTGACAACTGAGACGCAGGTCTAGCAAGGACACGGAGAAGTGGTACAAACAGCCAGAGTCCTTCAGCGATAGTTTGCCCTGTGCTAGTTGATAGCTGCAGTTTGGACCATTTACTCCCAAGGGAGACACTTCTGGTTACACACCCAACAGCCAATCTTACTGACCTTAGCTTTCCCATTTCCATGATGAACACCATCACCAAAAGCAACTTGGGGGTTGGGGGGTGTTATTTGGCTTACACCCCAAGACACAGTTCATCACTGAACTCCAGAAGGGAATGAAGAAATGTTGCTTACTGCCCTCCTCCCTCTGACTCTTGTCAGCCAGTTTTCCTATCCACCCCAGGGCCGCCTGGGACTCTGGCAGTGCTCCGAGTCTTGAGTAGCATACCATTCTTCCACCACCTAACGGTTATGACAGTTCCCCACAGATGTGGTCGTGGCCCATTCTGAGCTGGGCAATCCTTTAACTGATACAAGCCAGGTGAGTTTTGGTTATGCCAAATCGGGCATAAAAGCAGCCAGGATACTTCCTTCTTCCTTGCTGAAGGACTCAACCTCCTGCCAACACGGACGTTGGATTATAAAAGCCCTGTGTGCATCCTGGGATCGCTGACTTTGTGAATCTCAGCCAGGTCTTACTAACTGTGACCTCCCGCAAGTCCTTTAACTTTTCCGTGTCCCACTTCCTCATCTGTGATTGGACGTAACACTTCCTTACGACTGCACTCTGCTCCATATTACTCACGGGTAGAGTTCTTGATCTACTGCAGTCACATGCCAGTGCCTAATGTGGCCCAGATACAGACATGTCACGTGTTACTGATCCCTCGGATTGGGGAGAATGTCTGTTGGCGAGCTTCTGCCCGTCTCCAGTGCTCACAGTCTGTCTCTTTGGGATATCTGAAATTGCAGAAGCTATTCCAGTATAGAATAATTTGATTTATCGATGCTTTGTTTATGGGATAATAAGCTGTAAGTCTTTTAGCAGCCATGGCCAAAACCATTCTAAGTGGTATACCTAGTAATGACATAGAAAAACAGTGCATTTAAGCCACACATGGCTTCATATGTATTTAATAATAGTATTGTTTGCGTGATA